>JAQFVV010012971.1:156972-361568 GCA_028023455.1 Epiperipatus broadwayi
CACCTAGTTCAGTCGACTATTAAAAGGTTAAAATAAAACAAGAGCTTGTAGGGTAACATTTGAAAGCCCTCATTTTTTCTTCACATCCACTAATAAGCAGGTTTCTCTTAGATTTCAAAATAAATAATGATCATATTTCTTTATATACATATTAAAATATAATATGTTTACTATTAAATTATGATAAGTGAGGTTTAAAATTTTTTAAATGATTCTGCTTGAACATGTCTTATTTAAACTTTTCAATAGTTTACTGAAATAAAGCCTGAAAATATTTATTAAATAATATGAAAGGTTTATTGAAGCATATGATTTAATTCTAAATACGGAGATGGAAAAAAATTGTATGTAAGGTATTGACAAGCAACAGAATTCTATCAATGATGGCGATCAAATGTTATTTCTTAATCGAAATCGTATCCCCTATTATTTCAACTTCTTTTAACATGAAAATTTTAACTTGCACATGTATGTAAGAGGCTGCCATGACAACAGTTTTAAATTGTAGATTGTTATTGATATTGTGATTGTCATAGTGTTGACTGGTTTTTAATGGTATGTAAATATGTATATGTATGTATGTTTGGTCATCAAAATTATTGTTTTATGTTGTATTTAGAACACTAAATGTTAAGATTTTTACAAGTAATGATAAGAAGTATAGTGTTTATTATTGGAAAATAAATTTGCATTACAATTGTTAGTTTTCCAGTTCTTGTTATTCCGAAACAAAATGTCTTCCAATGTTTCATATTTTAGACTATTGTAACTCATAAAATGTCATAAGATTACACGTTTAGAGTTATGTTGCAAAATAATAAAGAGAATAACTTTACAACATTAAGTAATTAATTACTTATGTTTGTATCTTAAGATCAGTGAGATAAATACACAATTGTGAATTGCTGTAACACGTGATCATCGTCTATGATAGTCTGTTTTAACTGAAATACAGGCTTATTATATACCTGTATCAACATATGTAATATATAGGGTATATGAGCACAGACTTTCACACGACCCACCACTCTTCTCTCTATCCCACAACATTGATACACTTGAACACATATATGTTTGATTTGTTAATTTACAGTGTATTCTCGCATCTATTATTGACATGGTAAACGTATTATCAAGTATTATCGTTTGTACTTGATAAATATGCTTAATCTAGTATTTTAAATAGATTTTAGTCATAGTTGCAATTATTGTTGTATAATTATATGTAATTAAACAATTATTAGATGAAAGACTAACTAAAAGACAACGTGCAATAATAATTATAATCGTAACATCTTTTAGCAAGTTCATTTAATCAATTCTTTTCTTTCTTTAAATAGTCGTAAAACAATAATAGTTAATATTTGATAATTCTTAAAATTATAAAACTGGGAAGAAGAAAAAATTAAAAATCCTTCAAAATAATATGAACGCCTTAAATGAAAAGATTTCAGAAAGTCATTTTTTTAAAAATTAGAAATTTTTTTTTTTTTATAGTTTAATGTTTAATTTTAGGCATATGTTTATAAACTTGCAAGAAAAAAAAATTGTAATTTTAATTAAATATTTCAGTTAAGCTTTAAAATATTAATATAAAGCAGTAGCTACATTGACTTGTTTAGTAAAATTTCATATAAAGATATTAATTTTTAAAAACGTGATCATCTAATTTTAATAACTGATTTAATTTATAGCTGTGACCTAAAAGTTTTAAATTGATGGCAACTAGAAATTATAGGGTGAAAAAAACTCTATTAGGCATATATATAATAATTGGCAGTTAATAAATTTTTTGATTAAAATAATCATAAAATATTTGTTTTTTGTCAAGAGTTGGTGACCAAATGGTTAGCACAGCCGCCTTACAAGCAGTTGTCCCGGGATTCGATTCCCGGCCACGCTTTGACACATTAAATATATATATATATGTTTTTAATATTTGTTATCATCATTTACAACAATTACTGATTGCTATAAAATTAAATGTATGGGGTTTTTTTAAATTAATGTAGAAATTTCGATCTATTGTTTTACTAGTCTAATGTTTTTCAAACTATTTTCTGCAGATACTGGGATTTTACAGGAAGTGTTCCTACAGAATTTATTGAAATTAATATAAGCCTTTATGATCTTAAATGCTGCACCAAGTTGAAACATGTTTGATTATATTGAAATATAATGGTAAAGTGGTATGCATGTGTCCAATTCTATTTGTGACAACAACAATTATTGACAATCTGTCAAGGTAAGTGTCGTCGGCTTTGACAGCTGTTCAAATATATGTTATTCAGGACAACATTAACTTATTAAACATATTGTATTATTTTTCTTAGATGTGTAAGTTTATTATTATTATTATTATTATTATTATTATTATTATTATTATTATTATTATTATTATTATTATTATTATTATTATTATTATTATTATTATTATTATTATTATTATTATTATTATTATTATTATTATTATTATTCAATTCTTTATTTATTTAATGTACATATCAACAGCATTTAGCCAATTATAGATTGCACAGTAATGTAATTATTAGATACAAATCTAAATAAGCATTAAAAAATTATTATAATAATAAAATAAATAATACCAATAAAATAGAAAAACAATAAAATGCACAAATAAATAAAAAGGCAATATATCAAATGAAATCAAGGATAATATTTTTTATGAGGACTTTAGTGAATTGTTTAAAATCCAAATTAAAAACATCATCATTACCAAAATCTTTATTATAAGTTCTAGGTAAACAAAATAAAGGAGAAAATCTTGATACATCAGATTTACAAATTTTCAGTTCAAAACCATTTGAGTACAAGTGTTATATTCCTTGAGTAGTCTCTTGTTGTTAATTCCTAGCATAGATTGTATATTATTAGTATCTGTTTCTCTGTTCATTAAACCATAAATATCCCAGTATGAATACTTATGCAAATACTGTTCTGAAATCTTGTCTGTGGTTTTGCATTGGTATATAATGTTAGTGAAAAAAGAACCTTTTGGAGGTGGTCTATCTGTTGGAGTAACTTCTAGCAAGTGGTTAATTTTTGGATATTTGGCAAGAATTGTAATTATTGAGTTCCTTAACTTTTGTAGATGAAAAATGTTAATGTTGTGCAAGCCAAGTCCATTCTTTATTAGGGGTTGGCTAAGTTTTTTTTGTGGAGATTGCTACTGTTTTTCTGGCCCAAAGTAGTTTATTACATATGGTTTTAATTTTTGAAATAAATGCCTTTGAGAATGAAATAACCGGTACATAGTATGTTATTTTGGTTGTGATAAGCTGCTTAATTAACTGTACTTTGGAATTAAGTGAAAGATATGCCTTGGACAAGGAGTTTATAATTTTTGTGGATTTTTCTTTTAGTTTATTTTGGATGTGGCATCTCATTCCCGTAATTCCCATACGAAATGGGAACCCAAGGAATGAGTTTGGTTTTGATTTGGTTTTGATTATTATTATTATTATTATTATTATTATTATTATTATTATTATTATTATTATTATTATTATTATTATTATCATCATCATCATCATCATCATCATCATCATCATTATTATTATTATTATTATTATTATTAGTAGTAGTAGTAGTAGTAGTAGTAGTAGTAGTAGTAGTAGTAGTAGTAATAGTAGTAGTAGTAGTAGTAGTAGTAGTAGTAGTAGTAGTATATTTCAACAATATACTTTATTGCATAATAAGTAGTTTACATATGGTATTACCAGAAAAAATACACTGATAAAATAGATTTACAAATTGTACATGAGTTGATTTGTGTAGTTATAATCAAATAAATAGTCTTTGTTCATAATTCCTGCCATCTGACGCTTCATTATAGCCTTGATCTTTGCTTGATCCAGGACCAAGTGGCTGCATATATGTCGGGGGGTGTGATCAATTTGTCCCTATTTTGTATCTGCATTAGCTTGTTTTGAAATGTTGAAGGGTGTCATCTAGTGTTTTTTTCCAATTAGAAATTTGCACCTGATGCACCACAGAGCATACAGTAGAAATGTTGCTGCTCTGATAGTGGGTATTGATTTGCCTTTATAAGCTTCCATTAATTGTTCAATCCTGTTATTGTTTTTCCTGTATATGTTATGTATTATGTCTCTTATTTGATTTACTCCTCTACAATGATCCATTATGTGCTTCCATGTTTCTTCTGTTTCATGACATAATCCACGGAAAGGATCAATAGATATGTACATCCTTCTGTGGAATAGAAAATTGGTAGTTGGTAGTGCATCCAGGTTCATTTTCAAGACAAAATCAAAAAACTTTGGTTTCAATTTTCATTTTTTATATTCTTCTATTATTTTTTATTGGTTATTCCTATTATTGGTGTTGTGTTATTGTCTCCATTGTTGTTTATATGTATCAGATTGTATATTTCCCAGTATTTGTATTTCTGTATGTATTGATCTGGGATTTTCTTTTCTATTTTACATTGGTATATCATTAATTCAATATATGAACCCTTGGGTGGTGGTCTGTCTGTAGGGGTTATTTGTAGTAAAGGTTTCATTTTGGGAAATTGATTGATTGTTGTAGTTATTACATTTCTAAGTTTTTGTATGTGAAGGATGGTGATATCGTGTAGGCCCAGTCTACCTATATCTGTTGGTTTTCTAAGTTTTTTTTATGGAAATTGCGCCTGTTTTTCTGGACCAAATAAGTTGATTGCACATTCAGTTTATCTTGGATTTGAATGCCTTGGAAAAAGAAATTATTGGTATATAATATGCTATTTTAGTTGTGATTAATCTATTAATCAATTGTATCTTTGAATGTATTGATAGGTATGCTTTGGCTAGAGATTTTGTAATTTTTTCAGTTTCTTCTTTCAGTTTGTTCTGTATACAGCATCTCATTCCCATGCTTCCAATATAAAATGGAAACCCCAGGAATGAGCTTGGTTTTCCCTTGAACATGGATTCACACTGCCTTCCTGTGTATATGGACCAGGCTGAAGTTTTGGTTGTATTAATTTTAAGCCCATATTCTATTGAATAATTATCAATTATCTTTTGTAGCTTAGGTATCTGTTTTTTGGAAGTCAGGAATACCGTGATATCATCCATGTAAGCTAGGGGTGTTACTTGTTGCACTGTTGCAAGTATGTTGATCCCCTCAAATGTTTGGTTAATCTTCTCAATGAGAGGGTTAATGTAAAAGGCAAACAGCAATGCACTAAGAGAGGACCCTTGCGATAGTGATTGAGTGGGGACAAAAGATGGTGAGTTTTTCCCATTCACCGCTTTATTATTATTATTATTATTATTATTATTATTATTATTATTATTATTATTATTATTATTATTATTATTATTGTTGTTGTTGTTGTTATTGTTGTTGTTATTGTTATTATTATTATTATTATTACTAGCATTTTCGACTGTTTTATTATCATAGCTTGGAATTAACTCCTCATAAATTTTGTAACTGAACATTTATTATCATCATTATCATTATCATCATTAGTATTATTATTACATTAAATATTTATTTTGGCATTATAATTTTCAACTATTTTACATTTGATTTTATATATTTCAATCTTATTTATTTACAATCTTTAATTTTTGTTACTAAATATTCTATCAAATCATTTTTATTACGATTGCGTTCATAGTATTGACACTTATTAATACTTTTCTCAGTGGCGGCAATGATATTTTGAAGCCGGGATGCTTTATTACAGTATGACCATCAAAAAATAAACGAGAAAAATAAAATAAACCAGAGCATTTATAATTCCGCAACCACACATCCATTTTTCATACCAATCATTGTTAAAAGATCCTTTTTTTTTTTTTTTTACTAACTGCTGTTTGACAAATAATAATATATGGAGTAGATCGACTTTTATTTTTTATTTCAATTTTTTTATTTAATGTCAGTGGGAAAATGTAATTATATATATATTCAACACTAACATTCATCATAGTAAATATTTAAAAGAATTGTGAACATGAAAAGAAGCGAGCTGCAGTTCAAATTTTATTTTTTAAACGACTTCCTGAATTTATTTAGCTCATGCAATTTATTTTATATAATAACATTGTTTTGTTTTGTTTTTAATCTTGCTAGCCTTATAATTATAATAATTCTCAATTATTAATATTTTATAATTAACTATCTGGACTATTTTTAAAAAATAAAAGAATTAATAAAATGAATTTATTAAAGAATGTTAGAATTGCAGCAGCTAATTGTTTTGTATCTGGTTCAATAAAGTCTTTTATTAAGTTAATAAAAGTTTAATTACATATAATTGTAAATAGTTACCATAACTGCGATTAAATATACTATATTTTTAAATATTGATTGTTATAATTTAGCGTGAACGTGATTTTATTTTAGTTAAAACCAAACATTTTAACTATTACTATTGTACAATAATAAACAGACTCTTTTAATTTTATTAAAATGATGGCGAAGTACAAAGTAATATGTAGTTTATGCATATTCCCCGAAAAAAACCATGACCTAATTTTGAAAAGAAGTTGATATATCTACGAAAATGTTTTAGTATACAAGCACTCTTAGAATTTCCTTTCAGTAAACCAGTTACAGACACTTAGCAACTATCCAATTGTTTGTCAGATAAATGGGTATCTAGCTGTATTAGCTAAAGTGTAAAAATCTCTGGTTGGCTAGTTATCTAATTATTCAAAATAAGTAGGTATCCAATATAGCCGTTAATGTTGCAACTTAATGCAGATGCTTTTAACCATAAAAATAAAAAATACAATATGGCTGCAGTTTTGACCAATAAGAGAAGAGGAATTTTATTAAACCTATCCTTTATTTTATTATTAACATGATGACGATCTAATGTTATCACTTAGCTAAGCACTTACAACTTATCTCTCTCTACCCTTAGGAACAAAACTTTACATACAGCAATAACCTACCATGCTTATTATAGTGATTTACACAACTTAAATCTACTCTGCACTATTTGTTTTTTTATGGCTATAAATATTAGGCAAATCGCCTCAAAAGCGCTCAGCTGTTAATTATTTTATCGATTCATATAAGTATTAATTATAGCTTCTTTTTCCAGTGCCTCAACATGCTTGTAATTTTGTTACAACTTAAAGTTGCAAAAAGCTCTTATTATCTTGTGATGTACCTGAAGAAAATCATCTCACTATAGACTACATAATTTATTAATATGTTAAGTACTAGAAGAAACTATTATTGAAATGGCAAACAATTACAAACTATCTTATGTAAGGCTTCCAAATGTTTACTTTTTGCTAGTTTTATCCGTACATTTGTCATCCCAACCCCTCTATATTGCAAAAATCTCCAGTGCAGAAATATAGATTGACATTTCTCACTATGTGTGTGTGCATTTTGAAAACAACTTCCACACACATGAATATACTTACATTGCCAGTTTGATATTTTTCTATTAAACTACTTTTGCTCAAGATAGAGACTGATTTTTATCCACTTTTAATATTTTGTAGAAGAATGACTAATGTTATATATAGATCATGCAAATAAGCTCTTAACAAGCTTTTCAGAATATCCCCAATGTCAGATTGGTTTCTGCTACTGACTTTATCAGTGAGATGCTAGAATATTCAAGCATCAGATTTAAAATACCAGGCCAATCCCAGCACTTTATCTAATGCATAACTATTAAGTAGAAAATCTGAAATTTTCAGATATTCATATGTCTTCCAATCCAGCTATCTAACTTAAATAGCCATATGTAACTTTAGCAATATAAAATTGCCAAAATCTTAATATATAGGGTATATGAGCACAGACTTTCAGATGACCCATCACTCTCCACTCTATCTAATAACACTGATACACTCAAGCACATATATGCTGAAAAGATAAATAATCACCAATATACATATTTCATGCTAAACCAGCAATCATCAGTTGGTCCAGATTATCATCTCCCACACATATATACTATAATTGCTCAGATATATATTAAGATAGACAATCTTCATACTTCAATGGACAGGCTCCAATCTTCTACACACTCCAACTCTTCAACCGTCCATACAATTAAAAATATGATGATGGAATATATACATATTACATATATAGACACAGGTATAGAATAAGCCTGTGTTTCAGTTATTACAAAGTTTTAATAGCAAAAAATAAAATAACAAAGAAATCAAGTCATATATCACATGATCTAATTTAACAAGCTTGTATTACAAATGTTATATATAGAGCTTGCAAATAAGCTCTCAACAAACTGGGGTTGGGGACATTCTGCAAAGCTTGTTAACAGCTTATTTGTTAGCTCTATATATAACATTTGTAATACAAGCTTGTTAAATTAGGTCACATGATATATGACTTGACTTCTTTGTAAGTAAGAATGAATGTTTGCACTTCAGAAATATTTCGATATTGTTTTGTTTTTACCAACGCTTTCTTCATCTTAACTCCATCATACTACAACTATGCACCAACACAGAAACTCTGATCATTTTCTTTTAACATGCATGCATTTTGTGAACAAATTTTCTTGTTAAGTAGAAGTGTCAAACAAACATTTGAATCTCCATGATATTTTGCAAAACATGGGTAGAAACCTTTCCTTATCTTGTGACAGAGTGGTATAGTAAATGTTATTAAACTGCTAACTTGAACATGAAGATTCAGGCATTTGATTTTTATAGTTTAACTGAAAAAAAAAATATTTGTGAAAGCATCTATAATGAGACTGCAGTGAGTGGGATTGGTGTAATTTTCTGTTCTAATGGATGATTGGAGTTAAAATTGGGAGAGGAACTGATATATATATATATATATATATATATATATATATATATATATATATATATTATATATATATATATATATATATATATATATATATATATATAATTCCATGATTGTTTACCTTTTCATAAAGTATTGAAAGTAGATAAAAACTAGTTCTTATTTAAATGAGAGTGATGTAGTGAAAACTATTGAGCTATAAACATTCATGCAGAGAGATTCAGGTGCTTAATACCTCTGGCATATTTGAAAAGGAAGAGTTGTTCCTGAAATTCATGCATAGTGGGAGATGACCTGAGTCACTGTGAAAGTGGGTAGTTGTGGTACTATGGAGTATAAATAGGAGAGGCAATGATAAAAACACAAAAAATTTAAAAACATGTCTGCAGTGAAAGTCAAGCTTTCATGAAGAAAAAATTTTATGAAGATGTATGTAAGTTAGCGTATTTATTGTCAGCAAAAGTATATCTGATAACGAAAACTGTATTAAACAATACACACTCTTAGTATCATATTTTCACTTAACATATGGTACTGAGTAATCACTCACATATATATTAACATTTATTCCATGTAGGAAGTTGAAGTATTAATGTAAATAATATTATGGTCCACATTTGATATTTGTTGGCTGCATCACCTATAAGATTTTTTAGGGTATAATGTGGGAACATATAACTCTTTACCTCAGTAATGAATTTTTGAGATATAGTGCTCTAAAGTTAAACAATGAACTCATTCTCTATTTTTAATCAACTAGAATTCCTATCTACGACCAAACTCAACATATTTTTACAAGAAATTGTGAATAATTAGACATTTTTATGGCATAAATTTTATTTTTCATTGCAAATATCCAGAATTGGTATTCTGTTCAGCTTATTGTTTATAATAATAGCATTTTATAAAAAAAAAATCTGAGAATCTTTGACAGAGTATGTTTTTAGAAGAGGGATTGGAAAAAAATACTGATGTATTGAAAACATTTACATTACATTATATTGCAGCAGATTCTGGAAGTATTTATGATTCATTGAAATTGAAAGATAGTTAGCAATAGTAAAGCTATTTTTAAAGTCTATCAATTTAGAAGACTTTAGACAGAAGCTGTTAGAAGATGTCCCTATATGCCTTCATTTACAAAATATCAGTCAGATTTTATTAATATGCCCAATAGTTAATACACTTGGCATTGTTTTAAACAATAAATAAAACAAAATGTAATTTATTTTAAAAAAATTAATATTAGGGAAAGGGAGCATATTAATAAGCAATGTCACCAATTTTAAAAACGAGCTTAAAAAGTATTAGAAAAAAGTGCAACAACGAAAGGTGAATGTGTAAAACGACTTTATAGAGAAGGGAGTAATCAATAATAGAGCAAGATACAGAGGTATTTAGAGAACGTGATCATAAATAATATATAGAAGCAATTATTCATTATTCATATCTGTTTAATTGTAGAAAATGTATTTATACTTAGAGATTCTTTTTGTTTTAATGCAGTGCTACTTAGATTTAATAGTTACAATATATATCTTATTCAAATTTATCTTATTCAAATTTGCATAGTTTGTTGGCCTGCAGATGAAGCGGCTTCTTTCTTCTTTATAACCTAAAGTTGACTGACTTTCTGTGAAGTTCACCATTATTACTGCCTTTCACAGACAAACAAAAGGTATGCATATTTGAATTACAAATCAATAATATACATATTTATAGTTTTTGAATATATATAAAACAAAAGGACTTCAAAAATTCAGGAATTCCTACGCACTACCTTGCCTTGCTTCACGAATATAGTAATGCTACGCTACATTACTAAAACGTATTTGATATCACACAGTTTAGTAATTATGGATATTTTTTCTTCCCTGCAGTCAAATCCAAAATTGTTAAATTAATATAAATTTTATTCTCTAATATGAAAAATATTTTAAAGTTACAAAATGAATAGTTTATAAATGTCTGTGTTTTCAATCGAAACAAAGTCTGATTTCTTACTATAACCAGCATGTAACCATTTTAACCATTAGTTCAGTGTTCGGTGATAAACTATGACAAATTTCATAACATTCTCAGTTACACAGCAAATTATCTCACAATTAAATATGTTTAGAATATAAAAAAGATATTTGTCATTATTTTTATTTATATTCTCAAAAATTTAATAAAATTTATCTGTGGTAAATATAAAATTAAAATATTTTTAGTGTTAATATATTTAGTGGTTTCGTGAAATATAGCTATTTATTACTTTTAGAAAAAATAACTTTGAATTAAAATTCTTTAAAGATCTCAACTTAATTTAATTTTTCTATCAATAATAGTAACCGCAAACAGTTTCCCATAATTTTCTTTCATCAAAGGAACCAATAATGAGATTATAAAATATTAAAATAAATTGAAAAAAAATAGTATTTTTTTTGATCATTAA
Organism: Epiperipatus broadwayi; assembly: GCA_028023455.1. Taxonomy (NCBI): domain Eukaryota; kingdom Metazoa; phylum Onychophora; class Udeonychophora; order Euonychophora; family Peripatidae; genus Epiperipatus; species Epiperipatus broadwayi. The sequence goes on from JAQFVV010012971.1 coordinate 168,203, forward strand.
TGAATATTTTTACTATATCTATCTATCTATTGTTTTATCATTTCTTCTCATCTCTCTCTCTATCTATCTATCTATTTATCTACTTACCTATCTACCTACCTACCTATACCTACCTACTTACCTAACTACCTACCTACCTACTTACCTGCCTTCCTGCCTGCCTGCCTACCTACCTACGCAGAGATTGCAAACACATTTTAAGAAAAAAACTTGTAAATATATATATATATCGGTAACAAAACATGAATTTAAACCACATTTGACTTCTGCAATTAAAAAAAATGCTCAAATTAATTGCACGAGCATTCCAAAGCATTCAGATACTTCTGATTACGATGAACTTTACTTGAGCAATCGTGGCAAAATGTCCACTTGTAATATGTCACATACTGTTTCAATTTCTTCCCAAAGTACATCAGTTTAGATGGTGCTCTACAAAACACCACAACATTTACCAGCCCCATAATTAGAAAGACAAATGATATTAAGTCTCAAAAGTGTAAAAAGAACATAATCGCATCTCTTTATTATGTCCTGGAAAATTCTCTCACATCTGGGGCACCATCTTGTTGGAAATAAAATTATGTCAAACAATATATAATTTTCAGGTAAAATGGATATACATAGCATGTCTAAATGAATAATTCCCCAAAAGTGTGTGATTTGTCATTAAAATGGATGTGCATAACATTTATAAATATAATTGACCAATAATGGTTCCTGGGGAAAAAATGGTTCAATTTGTTTCCTTCATAACAATCCAAACCAAACACTGGGGGGTACATTGATTTAATTTTTTTACATGAATATGTGGAATTTTCAAAACAATTCTTGCACTTCTCCAATGAAAATAATGCTTATGTCACTTTTTTTTTACTTTTATTCCTATCATGTGGTGAGCTAGAATTCACTTGATTTGTGCCATTTTTTGAGCAAACAATCATTCTCCACCTAACTACAGAAATTCAATTCAATTTCAAAGAGTAATACATAAATAACATCTCTTAAAACATGTATACATTTTTAGCACAGATAATATCTAAATAAGTGAAAAAGAGTAATATATAGTATATAATAATGAAGCATGCTAAACGTTAATAGTAAACATCATATAAAAATCTACAGAACCAAAAAAAATATTTCCTCAAAATTCAAGTTTTTACATGACGAGATTCATCAGTGAGATATCAGCTTTCTAAAGCAGATAATAAAAACTTGATTTTTACAATTTGATTTACATATGTCAAATTTTATGGAATCACAACTTTGATATTAACCAGTTCAAATAAACATACTAATCATTATTTCTAATTATTTATTAAACTCAAGATTATTTCTAATACAGATATAATTTAATCCTCAATAAAGATTAATGTATATGGTTTTTCATAAGCACATGGAGCAATTCAACTTCATCTTGGGTTTTTTTATACATAATATCTTTTAAGATATATTTAAAATCTCTATTACCAATTTTTAATACATATGAAATATACATTTTGGAAGAAGAGAGGACAGTATGTTTCTCATTCAAATTTTTAAGAATTTGGGATTGATTGGAGATTTTAAATACGAATTAAACCTTACTTAAATCTGTACTAACAATCTGCATAAGGTTAGTGGTAGTTATTGGGTTGAAGATAATAAAAGTAATACTTATTCAAAAAAAGGCATTCATTTGGAAATTTAAATTCTGAATAAAATCTTTTTACTGCTTTTGCTCAATAAATTATTATTTATATCCAGTATTTATCATTTGTTGTAACTCAAGCTAAATGCGTTGGAAGTGAGAATTTTGATGACATTTATTACTCTATTAATCTATCTGTCCATATGTCTGCTACTGTTATTTATTTATCTGTCTATCTATCATAATATTTAATTAAGTCTCCATTTCCATTTATTTATAAATATACTTCACCTAACAAGTCATTTGTTTATCAATCTATATGCTAAATATTTATCAATGCTAACTATATTTTGTGGCCCTCTGCTTTTGCATTAAAGCTGAATGCCAAGTTTTGTGATGATATATAAAAAAACTTTTTTAATCGTTTAATTTTCCAATAAATGAACTTTATTGTTTGTTAATAATTAAGTGTTTATGTAACAGAATGACTATTATGATATCCATAGCTTAAAAATAGTCTTTAAGTGTAATTTCAGAATGTTTAAGATTCATAAATAAGCCTTTTATAATTTTAAATATTTAGTGATAGATTTGCTTAAAGTATTAAGCCAATAAACATCACATGACTTAAAGTATTAATGAATATAATATTAGAGTATTAAAGTGAAAATCATCTTACTTTAATTGTTGTGTTGTATTAAATTTAAATGTCAGAGAAGAACTTTAAAATGATTTTAAACTTAAATTAGCCTTCAGTATTTAAGTTAGTGCCAGTAAAGAGTATTAGTTAACTTTAATAGTATTGTAATTGACCTTTATTTAGAAAATTCTAAAGTTTAACTGATTAAAAAATTTGTTATTTTAAATTTTATAGTTAGCTTCTATACTTAAGTTAGCATTCTTAAATAAAGAATTTAGTACTAGTATGTGTGGAGTGTGCATGTGTGAAGCTGGTCAATTATTTAAGAACTTCCTGTTAAAATTTAATGTTTTTAAAATATATATTTTGTAAAAAGATAGAATAATAAAGAGATAGTCTGAGATCTTATAAATTAAAAAAATGCTTAAAATCAATATTTTAATATTTCATTGATATACCTTTCTTTTATTAAACAATATAAATTTTTAACCTATTTAAAGGATGTATTTTTTAGTATCATAATTGATTTCAATGTTGTTAAATTTTGATTTAAAATAATAATCTTTAAATTAATTTTTTGTTCAACTTCCTGTCTAGACAATTGTCTTTAGAATGTTCTGGAATTATGCTAGCTGCATTTATTATTAGAACTTTGCCATAGATATTGGAAAAAATTAATCTTTTGTTAATTGGGTCAATTGGGAATGTACTTGATTATCAATCACATCAATCAAATGCATTACATGACTTGCCTTATATAAATCAGATGGGACTTTCACATCTTGACACCTATCTAATCCACAGACCTATATATGTACTTATTTTCATCTCTCATTAATTGTCATATTTTAACTGATTTTATTTTGATAAGTTAGTGATATACATTGTTAAAAACTAATATTTATTCAGTTCTATTCTCAATTGAAATATTGTCAATGTTTTAAAGTTTCACCAAGTATTGCCTTATAGGAAATTCTACCATGAATATTTCAAGGAGACAATTGTTTTTTTTTTTCAAAATCTATTACAATAATAAAGTGTAATCAAAGATATTATTACTGTTGTAAAGACTTTATTAATTTCACTTTTTATACTATATTTAAACCTTCATTTAGAATAGATAATTTTAATGTTATCTGTAAAAACTTTTAAAATATTTTATACTAATATTAAAGAGATATTATTTATTCTTTGAATAAAATTTTTGCAACTTTTATATTTAGAGCAAACTAAATAAATATTTTACTGCATTTAAAATATGTTCTTTTCTGGTGTAATTTCATTTTTATGTGAAATAAAGACTATTTAACTAGGAATTGTTTGGAGTAAAAAAGATTTTTATAAATGCTACATTTTTAAAAAACTATTATATTTATTGCCATGGAATAATGAAAAAATTAAAGACTATTATGCATTTGCTTTATTTATAAAAAGTATGTGACTAAATGCCATAACAGAATATTTGTGCATTGGAATAAAAATTATCTTTGAATAGAAAAAAAGCTCAACTTTTATGCAGATTAAAGAGTGTACTACTAAGGAAGAATTTATATGTTATTTAGTTAGTATAACTAATTTTCAATGCTTTATTAAAAATATTTAAAAGCCATTTATTAATTATGAATATTATAAATAATAACATTATACAAATGATTTTATTGTTTTTTGCATTAAATTTAAAGAAGGGAATATATTCTTCAATCTACATTCCAAGTTATTAAAAATGTTAATTTAAGAATTTTATTATATAATATTGTTATGCTCAATCTAGTGTCCAAAAATATTAATTTAAATTGCTCCTAACCTGTCATGCGGTGTTTGAAATAATTGCTCTTCATAATAACGGTCAATAAATGATAAAATATGGGCTTTTAAAATAAATGCTTAATTTGTTTATGCTATGTGTTATAAGTGGTATTTAAAATTCATCACATTTGTTATTATACTTATTCTATCCTAATGACTATATAATTTATTTATATTAATGACATCAATTATTTGCTTCGTCAAATTTTTGTTAATTGCTGTGCAAGTTAATTTAATTTATAATATTATTTCAATATCCTGTACAATCTGCTGAATGGTCAAGATCTCTCTATTGACTCTATCCAGCAAAATGATAAATATCATGATGAAGAACTCTCTTTTTATTCTGGTAATAGATATGGTTATTAATTTTAAATATTTATTCTATTTTAAATACCATATATCTATTTCTGCACATTTGTGGTATAGTTTTATGTATGATTTAATAGGTATTTTATGCTACACTCTCAGAGTACTGTCAGAGTAATAATGTTTCAAATACATAATTCTTATACTTTTATGAAGTTATTTTGAATGTGTTTAAATGCTGAAAGAATTTGGAAATGGATTTATCATTTTATTGTTTAACTATTATACCACAATTTTATATTTAGCTATAATTAGCTCTGTTTATTATTTTTATCAGTTCTACACATCATTTAGTCATTGTTGTAAAAAATTGTAGAATTAATTTTTCTCAGAGTGTATTATACCTTGACAATGAATTTTTAAGAGATAGTAGCATTAGTCTCATTTTTATGAATTTTTTTCTAGCCAGTAAATTATTATCATTTGTTTTGTGATATTAAGCATATAATACTTTAATTAGGCAAGCTCTTGTCTCTTTTGTTGGTTCATTCTCATTTTACTGGCTAGTGATAAAGTTCTAGCTAATTTTCCCTTATGCATATGTGTTTTTAGTTAATGCCATCATCTATTTTCCCTTTACTTTCATATCCCTTAGTATGGATTTATTTGTGATGTATCTATTATAAACCCATGAATAGTGTATTATCATGACTTTATCCTGACATTTGATACTTTAAAGGTACTGCAGAATACCACTCTTACCTTTAATCACTCTCTTGGTTTATCTGACTGTTGTTTTTGATGTGTAGGTCTTGTAGTTGTGCCTATCTAGCATGTAAAATATTAAATTCAATAAAATGTTTAATATTAAATTTAAAATTGTATGTGACTACATACAATAGTATACATTTTTTTCAGCATTCATCACCAACCAAGGATTCGTAAGATTATATTTTGCTTAATGTAGTAAATATTTTCACACAGAGGTTCTATAATTGTTAGATAGTATGTTAAATGAAAGAATTTACTAAAAGTATAAAATTTCTCAAGTGGCACTGTTAACCATTAAATAACAGTACTATTATTTTTAAAAGTATAATTTATAATTTTCCTTCAAATTATTTTTTTTATATTTTGTTTTGGGAAAGCATTTTAATAATTTTGTAAGCTATGAATGATAAACAGTTTGATATTTGTCTATTGAATGTTGTTAATGCTAATAAATATTAGTTTTATTATTAATTTAAGTCTATTTATATTTTATCATCATTTGCATTCTATCACAAATCTAATAATAATTTTCACCATATAATTATGTTTGTTTATTTATGCATTAAGAGTACATGAATACAAAGAATTTGACATGAAAGTCACTTTATTTCAATTGTATTTCTGATGTTAGTATCAAAGAAAAATATTATTTTATTTTATTAAAATAATTAAAATCATTTATTTACTGGATGTAAGATCACTTTAATCAATTTCATTTATGTGGAAGATCACTTGATTTTATTCATCATTGGTTTAAATGATAAGATTGCTTGATTTATTTTAAAAGAAGATCAAAACCAAACCTATTTGGTGGTATTTCAGATAATCATCCTAGTAGTATCATAAATTTTAAATTTAAGAGTTTTTTATGTTTAATTTTAGGGTAAATTTTCTAATTGTTTAATTCAGTATGATATTATTTTAAGGGTAAAAGTATATCTTATTGTCATTATTGTTTTACTAGGATTACATTCTTGGCTAGATTATCAAAAATTAAATAGAAGAACAAAATTACTAATTCTGAGATTATTCATCATGTAAAAACCCTGGCATATATTATGTTTATAAGATTATTTAGGAAAGACTTTTTATATTTAAGAACAAATATTTTCGGAAAGAATTGTGTGACAAAAATAAAAGAATACTTGTGTTAATTTAAATGTGATCATTGTAGAAAGATAACCATAATATTTATAAGATTTGGTAATATTTTGAGAATGTGTTGGTAAAGAAGATTTAAAAGTAACCTAGAGTTACTATGTTTGTGAAAAAGCTAGACTATAAGAATTCTCCTTCTTTTTATTTGCTGTGTTTGTCTTATTATTAATGTTTATTTACTATTTTAGCTTTTATTGTAGCATATGCATAATCTGCTTAGCCTATATTATTATTATTATTATTATTATTATTATTATTATTATTATTATTATTATTATTATTATTATTATTATTATTATTATTATTATTATTATTATTATTATTATTATTATTATTATTATTATCATCATCATCATCATCATCATCATCATCATCATCTGTAATAGTTGTTATTCAAATAATGTTTTAGAGCTTAAGGAAATGTTACAAAAGGTTTCAGAAATTATCACTAAAATAGATATAGGAATGATCATCAAAAAGGAAACTGACAATTACAAATAGAAATAAATTTGGATGATGTGCATTCCATAGAAGTAACTCCACATTAAAAAAATAAATATACACATGAACTTAAAAAGTGTGCTCCTGTCATTGGAAATAAATAATCAAACAAATATCTCTCATATCATTATTAGAATTAAGAGTCTGAAATGAAGCTGCAATGAATATATTGTTAAAAAATAACAACAAATGAGCAACTATCATTATAAAATGAATCTGAATATATTTTAAGAAATTTTAGAAATATATCGACATAGGATAAATAAGTTTATTAGAGTAAAATGAACTAAACAACATTTCCATAATGTTTTAAATGACAGAATACTTTACAAATCTTGAAATTTTAATAGAATACTCTAGTTATATTTTGGAGTGGGTAGATATTAATAAGTGAATTAATTAAATAAAACTACAATTTATTCTCAAAATTTAACTATATAAAATAAACTACATGAAAGTAGTAAAGTATACTATCTTAATGACTTCCATGTTTTTGGATCTTTGAATTACAAATTATTTTGATATCAGACACAATATTAGAAAAATGAATTGTCATATCTGAGATAATGTCAAGCCTGTGCCTGTACTTTGATTTTATTGTCACATAGTATGAAAATCCTATCTCACATAAATATCTCATTGAAAAGAGAAGCAAAACACAAATAGCTAGTTTGGACACATTAAGCAGTGCTTCTTAAATTTGTTCAGAAATCATTGAATGGTAATTGTTTGTTTTTTGTTTTGGCAGAGTCACTATAGAATCACTAATTAAATCAATTAATTTTTTATAATCACTTGCACTGAAGATTAATGACTTAGCTATTACTGTAAATGAATTTCAAATACAAGAATTGTCCTTACTGGACTTTAGAAAATATTGCAACGTGGTTGGTTGATTATAAGGCATGAAGTGTCCTAAAATTACATTGGAAAATTCATCATCTACTTTAGAACTCATTTCACTTAATAATTGATGCAAGATTACAAAACAGTCAAAATTATTCTGTTCAACAGTAGAAATTCAGAATCATAACTTTTTATCAAAAGACACAATTTTATTTCTTGCATTAAAATTGTAGTATTCTTTTCTTGCAATGATAAGTTAATTTTATTGCACTTAGTAAAATCATGTGTCAGTATGCAAGACTTACTAACAATGTAGGAGTTAACAAGGCAAAACTCTCCACACAGTAGTGCCACCCTGTGTTAACCAGAGTAATAAACAATTATGTGCTAGTATAAGGGATGGTGATCATGTGGTGCTTAAAAATTTAATGAAATTTTTTTTAAAAATATTTGATGCAGAAAAAAAAGCCAATAACTCAAGATGAAGTTGAAAAAGTATCAATAATGTTTTTCTTTTGGATAACTATTTCACATCAGTATATCACAAAAATAGAATATATACTTTATTCATTTCATTGCACAAATTTTAAATATTCTGAATTGAAGTAATCAAGATTTGGATAGTTGAGAATTTTTGTGAATTTATCCAAACTAGTTTTCAAGTATACCATTTTTTTTCTATTTCTATTCCTTGCCTATGCAAAACACAATGACCTTTGTTGGCTTTTGTGATTACTTGCAGAATAGATGTTATAATTTCCTTTATTTTTCCTGTAATTAGTTCAGCACCATCTGTATAAATATCAATATACTTTTCACCCCCAATTTCCATTTCATAACAAAATTATTAGTATAGTTGCTGGAGCTCATTCTTGTGGTTATTCTTTTCCAATATTATACCAGCTCTGCAATATCTGTAGATTTATCCATTTGCAATATATATTCACCACAAAGTCTAAATCGTTTAACACTTTATGTTGGCAAAAGATATTTGATGCAACATAAAAGTATTATTTGCTAATAGAAATGCATTGTTTTTTTTTTAGCAAACTCTTGATTAATATGTCTGGTAGAATGTCTTTTATGCAAGGCCTAATAAGATCTCTCCAATTGCATGAGCTTTCTTATTAAGTGCAAAGAGATCATAAAAAAGATACTCCTGTTACATTTTTATTTTCAGTTTTAGAAATTACAATTATCTGAAGTTTAATTTTTCTAATGAATCATATCAACTCTCTAAAAAATGTGTATTTTTCTAGTTGTAATTAGTGATTTCTAAAATCTTATGAAATTTAACATGGATACCAATAAACTGTTTGCTAATATTTTATTGCACAAAGCACACAGTTAATCAGAAGCATCTAAATGTCAACATTTATAAATCCCGAATTTAAATAACTTTATTGATATTTCTCTTTTTTTTTTTTGATAGCTCTTAGAAAACATCTGCTTTTTAATATTACATTTTGAAAAAACCATAGTTTCTTCTCCAATCGTAGAAGTGTTAGAAGAAGCACTTGCCTTTCCTTGTTTTAAAGTTTCTCTTCTTAACCAATAATCCAAGGAAAATTTGTGAACAATAAATCAAATTCTAATATTAGTCAGAACTTGTAATTAAAATCAAAAAAATGTGTTAGAAAAAAAATTGCAACACATAAAAGTAAATGCGAAAGAAAAATCAGCAGCGGCCGGTCCATATGCCCCGCGTACTTCCAGAAAAAAATTAATTATTAAATTTATGCTTGAAATTATTCAATAATGTAACAATCGTTCGATACTTTGCATAATTATTATGTAATTTTTTTTGTGTGTCATAGCATCGGCCGGGACGCGAACCCGCTAACCCGGGACAACTGCTTGTAAGGCAGCCGTGCTGCCCTCTCGACCACCAACGCTTGACAATTATTATGTAATTATCATTAATTAAACCGTTTTTGTTAAAAAATATTTTAAGCAATGCTTGAGATTCTACTCAAAGACACTGGTAATCCTGGGAATGCCAGAAATGTCATTTTCGGTGAATTTCAGTAAGTACCTTGTACTTTTGCGCTGCCACAGCATCAGTCCATCATGTTTATCTATTTTGATTTCTCTTCAGAGTAAATATATTTTTGTTTTCATTTAGGGTGGGCAATAAAATATTCTGTTTTTTTGTTTTTTTATAATTTACCATATAAATATTTATTAAAGAAAAATAAAACAAAATTATAATAAAAAAAAACATTATTTTAAGTGGCTCGGAAACTCTTAAAGATATTTTAGTAAATGTCACAGCTAAGTTTTAAATCGTGTTCAATTTTTTTTTTTTATATTTAAAAATAAGCTTATTACATATAATAAAATCGTATGTATGGGTGTTTACAAGAATAAATATATACTGGTTTTTTACTTTTTACATTAATAAACTTTTAAACATGCATATTACTTTATAATTAAAGTGAATGAACTAGAAATAAGTAATACAAAAATGTGACTACAGAATAAAATATTCGATAGATATATTGTTATTAGAAATTAATAAACATTTTATACTAAAATTTATTCGTCTGAGTACTTTAATAATTTTATTTACGATCCATAACATAAATGGATATAAAATCAGTATCAAGTCATTAATTAAAAATGGTTGAAATTCTTAAGATTATTAGTATAATAAATGACGTTGAGCTTACTAGTCACCATGGTAACGACTAATATATTGAGAATCCATTATATAACTACAGTGTCAGAATTATAACCATTATACTTAGAAGAAAAATTTAACTGTCACATAGATTCTAAAAGTAAAATATTAGAGTAATGTTGGTAAGCCATGCCTATGGTATGGGATTCATATTCAAAAGGCTTAAGTGGACATGAAACTAGACAATCAGGCAGACTGGTAGACAAATGGTAAATTGATGAATGGATGAATAGATAAGTAAGGGGAATAATTAGACAGGTAGATGAATAAATAATAAGATAGATGGATGGCTAATTATATGAATAAATAGAAAGACAGATGGATAGATAGATAGATAATAGATAGATAGATAGATAGATAGATAGATAGATAGATAGATAGATAGATAGATAGATAGATAGATAGATAGATAGATAGATAGATAGATAGATAGATAGATAGATAGATAGATAGATAGATAGATAGATAGATAGACAGTTAGGTAGGTAGGTAGGTAAGTAGTAGATAGATAGATAGATAGATAGATAGATAGATAGATAGATAGATAGATAGATAGATAGATAGATAGATAGATAGATAGATAGATAGATAGATAGATAGATAGATAGATCAATAAGCAGTTAGATAATAGACAGACAGATAGATAGATAGATAGATAGATAGATAGATAGATAGATAGATAGATAGATAGATAGATAGATAGATAGATAGATAGATAGATAGATAGATAGATAGATAGATAGATAGATAGATAGATAGATAGATAAGCAGTTAGATAATTAGGTATATAGACAGATAGACAGACAGATAGACAGATAGATATATAGATAGACAGGTAGATAGATAGATAGATAGATAGATAGATAGATAGATAGATAGATAGATAGATAGATAGATAGATAGATAGATAGATAGATAGATAGATAGATAGATAGATAGATAGATAGATAGATAGATAGATGGACAGCTGAATAGACAGATAGGTGGGTAGGCAAACAGATAGCTCAATAGATAATTAGATAAATAGATATATGAATGGATAGGTAGCTTTATTAATGTCTTACATAATTTAATGAAGTGCTCAAAATTCCTTGATCAATATAGGTAAGTAAAGTAAAAAAAAAAATCTTAATTCAATCTCTTAAATGAAATTATGTTTAAACCTGATACTCAAATATTGTAAGACCTCCTAGGCAAAATAATCATATTTGCCGGCAAAAATTTTTATTTGATATTGAGTACATTGCTTATTAAATTATTTTTATATGATTAGTATAAGCTTTTAACAATACAAAAATTTGTATCTATGATTTAGGAATTCAAATCACAAATAGCTGTAAAATTATTAATATCCCTAATGATTTTCTAAAGAAGTAATAAGAGATACATACACCTCCTAACAGAATGATAGGGATTTATTTAATTATTTTTTTAACTCGAGATTAAACTGAGTCGTAATAAATCTGGAATCACACATCCTATGCATGATCATAGAAAAGGAACAACTGCAATATAATATAATATGAGCATCTATGAGCTGATTTTCATATGATCATATAATCATCTTTCCTTTAGATTTTGATATTTTTAAAGTCTGTGTCTTAATACCATTGCATTAATTATGTATGCAATTTAAAATTTTAACTAGAAAACAGTTTTATACATAAATTTTAAATTATATTAAAATGTAGTTAGTGTAAGGGTGTCAAGACAACAATGCCTATGGCATCCATTTGCGTATTTCCATCACCTGAGATTTAAATCTAGGTAATTTGTTTTATAGATAAATGGTTCATAGTCAACTTATCTAACCATGTGATACATGTGGTACATGGATATTAGCTAATTTTGGCTAAATGAAATACTGTTAAACTTCTCACTCTGATATTGTTAAGTCTGTTGAATCACTTCTTCTATTTCTCTACTCGATGAGAGACTATTGGAGAACTCTTTGCTCTGAAATGGCTATTAAAAGCTGCTTTTGACTACTTGCATTTGCAGAAATTGCATTTCGTGAGCACTTTTAAAAATATATTCATCGCAAATATTAGCATTAAAGATTGTCTTTCAATTTTTTAAAAAAAATTGATAAAAATAAAGGATGTATATTGATTTTACTTGGAAAAGTTTGTGAATCTTAGGTCCACAAGAGGGAGCCTGGGATTCCAGTTTTTGCTGTTTCGGGCTCCCTGTTCTATTCACCAAAGTCATAGTCCATTGTTGGATTCATAAACAAAAAGGTTACCAAAATGTAAGTGAATGTCTGTTTTATTGTTTTTTCATCTTTAGAAGAAATTTTGAAACAGTTTTCATTCAATGATAATTGAAATTATCCATCGTTCCGTTTTATGCAAATGGATGCCATTAGAAAGAGACAAAAGCTAGCTTAAATAATTCTTGGAATCATTAAAATATTATAAACCTTTTAAAAATAATTTTAAATGAAACCAAATATTTCTAAAAAGAATAGACACTAGAAATCCTAATTTTATTAATAGAATAAACAGGAAATTCATTTGCACATCAAATCTCATAGAAAACACGGAATATAACATGTTAGCAATGATGGTTTTAAGAATTTTATCTTTGCATCAGATTTTAGCAGTGTTAAACAAATTTCAATTATTAATTCGATCTCAATTTTGGAAGTGAACATTATAGAAAATAACCTAAGCTATCGCCCTGCTCAAAAATCAGATTTCTCCGATGATCAGGACAGAAGTTATCACTCCCCTTCCGGTGGATTGCTCCCCCCTCCCCTAAAAAAAATCAATAAATAAAAATTTTTCAAATCAACACAGAACTACAATGAAGTGATTCCTGAGCTAAAAAATAATGATCTAAAGACAAAAATGAGTACAAATGATGTTTTAGACCTAAACAGAAACTTTGAAGCTACAAATTAATCATACTTTTCAAGCAATAATTATTGAGAATTTTCCAAAGTTTAACAACAAACTTTCAGATTATACTTGTATCATTCATTACTAACCAAAAGCTAAAATTCAATCAAAAAAAGCAGAATCCAACTAGAATCAACAAAGAAAAATCATTGTGAACCCTGAAGGACTTTGGTTGGTGGGTTTGGCAGCTGCTGTGAACATTTGCAGACACAGGACTCTGATGATGATCAAGGGCAGATGTTCAGCTCCATTAACCTCAGTGTGCAAGATGATATGGACATATTATTTATTCCCATGGTGTGCATGTAAATCCAGCTTGATTTCAAGACTACATGAATTAAATGTTGTATTGGTGGGTGTGAGTTTGCATTCCTTTTCCTCAAGTGTGGTGATAGTGGTTATAAGGGGCTTGGTTCATTTGGAGGGATAGTCAACGATCATTGCTCTAGCCTGGGAAAACCTGCTGGGAGGGTGAAAGTCACTACCTTCACATGGACTTTGCCACAAAGGGCTACTGCACCCCTTGATGGATTATTTGATAGGTCAGTGTTCATTTGCACTCACTATCATTAGGTTTCATTTGTTAGTTTTAAATTTAGTGCATTTGTAAAGCGGTTTGGTCTATTTTGAGCCACCACCATTTTTTTTTTGTAACATGGATGAAGTTCTGTTTTGTGGGCATGGGTCTGCACTCCCCCCTTTTCTTCAGGGGTGGCTGGTTGTAGACATTAGGTATTTGGTTTATGGTGTGGGCTGTTAACAATTTTGCCACTGCCCAGAACACCTGCTGGGGGGCTACACAGTCAAAGTTGGTGCTATTCCTGCTCTGGTTGGCTGCTGGGTCCCTTATAGGCTGGTTTTGGGCAGTGTTGATCTGGTTCTTTACTTATTACTTCTTAGTTTTACCCAAGTTGGCTTTCCAATTCTGGGCAGGTAGACCGATTGTGGTCCCTGCTCATTTGGACTGCTAATTGGGAGGCAGAGGTATTCAGAATTGTCTTGACATGGCTCGGCTATGGTTTGAGAGTCAATTGCTTGGTGAACTTGGACCTTGGACCTTGCCTGTTGTGGTGATTGGCACAATGCTGGACTTCACCCATTCAGATGAAGCACTTGAGTCTTCGCTTTGTGGCCCCAGCGGTGAGACCATTGGGTGATGGTTAACTTCTCGATGGCCGGGCCATGTGGATCCACATACAGATACACATTAATCACATTACAGTAATTTTTATGGATGTAATTATTTTTGAACATATGTACATTTTACCTTGTTACATTGAATCACTGTGTAATCCTCAATGGGTAAGTGTACCCAAAATTTTTGTAGTCTTTTATTAATAAAGGTTACTTTGAGAAAAAAAAAAGTTTGTGAATCTTTTAAGAGTTATAATATTAATATATTACAAAAACAACCAGATAAACTACATAACGTTATCACCTTCGATCTCGATGTAGTTTTTATTTACAATTAATAATGAAATGGGGGGGGGGCATTCCTATATTGTATTTAATACCCGTCTATCATTTATATTATTTAAAAGAAAAGTGCATGACATAAATGTTGAAATTAAATGTCAACTTTCAGTACACCCCATAGATCCCATTTTGCGCACTCTAACGATGAATCTCACATTGAACTAGAGTTAGAAAGTCTTAAAGAAAATGAACTTAAAAGTTGCAAAAAAAAATTAATTTATTTCGGTCTACAATGATATCTGGGCTGTACGTTTGTATCTGTGTATGTTTTTGTTTGTGCGAGTGTGTGTTTATTCTTTTAAAAGCACGTTATTTTTTAACATTACTATACATATATATAGAGAGAGTTGATGTTGACAGTTATTGCAGTGGTAACGTAATTAATGATCTAAGGGAATGTAAAAGCTTTGTATTCTTGAGTAATGTAATTTAGAATAATTGGGTTTTTTTTCCCGGAGTACATTGGAGAACGGTTTTCATCTTTATTATTCATTGTTCAGAGCTCATAAATACGCTCCATTTCATTACGTGAGCAACATTTATATTAAAAAGAAAAAAAAATATTTAAATAATAATAATAAAAAAGGTTTGAATAAAAAAAAGCGAGAAAGAGAAACATTTAGAGAAAACTATATTTTTAAAGAAATAAATATAAATCTTTAAAATAACTTTTAATATATTTTTTTTTTAACTTTTGCAAATGTTCCGCTACAAGAGTTATCCGGGATCAAACGAACTAAGAGTAAAGAACCTGTTAATGGCATTTGACAAATGGTGCATGGTGAAATATTGCTTGTGCGTGCGACCGTCAGCCTCCCATGGAGAAAATATTCACCTTGGCTCAAAGTCGAGAGAGTGTAATTGCAAGTTAATTACGTTTGACTGTAATTTAAAGGAAATAAGATTAATGCATAAATAAGTGATTATATTATTTATAAAAAAAGCATATACGTTACATTTAAAGTTGAGATTTACAATTATTACAATGCTATATATAAACTTCCCTCCTTCCAAAAGTTTAGTTCATCAGCGTTTATGCAGACTAACTACGAGATAGATGAATTTTCGCAAATTGCATTCTAATCTTGTATCTCATTCTTTTACTAAGTTCAAGTTATGCGCTATTTACTAACTTGTGTTAATCTAAGCTTAACTACCATAAATTGTGTAGGAACGTTCTCAAATGAAAATGAAATGAATATAAATTAGTATTCCCTTTTAAATCTTTTTTCTTAAATAAAAAAAATGAAAGAAAACTCGGCATATGCGTCAAAGTTTAAAAGTATGCTTATCTCGTCTGTGCACCCATATAACCGAGGTTACAACAAATTAATGGTTAGAAAATCCTATAGTAATATTTTATAAAATAAAAAAAGAAACACGGATTTTTACTTGGTTTTGTAAAGAATATGTAGAAACAATTTTATTAGATGAAATTAATTAGCTTGCAATATTCTTGAACTTTTGTTAATATAAACATATAATAATTCAACCTAATAGCCTCTGCCTTTCTTTTTCACTTCATGAGTTTCAATCAAAAATATGCCAAAAATTTTATTTAAAAAAAAAATTAAAAATAAGCAAAATAATAAATATTTGCACGAAGAGCTTGTTCTATTGGTGATGATAGAATAGGAAACTATGACACTCAAGGCCCAATATGGGGACCAGCACAGTCATTTCCACTGCTCGATCTTCTTAGGAAGTTTCAAATAATAACGCCATTCAATAGTCTTATAAAATGCTTAACTGAATACTTAAAAATTATATTTAACTTCAGCAAACTCAGGACTCTACAAATCATGGCGAATCATATATCATGTCTGATAAAAAGAGACTATTAAATAACAATAATGCATTTTTTATAATATAATTTATTATATTAAAGTTACATTTTTAATTTTTATAAACTGCATATTTATTTGTAAGATACAAGTTACTTGAAAAATCTAACTTATCAATTGCAGCTTCTGGTTAGATAAATCAATAGTGAAATCATTGATGCATCTGGTGTCCCTTGTAACTTAATACATTGATTGAATGATGGGTCAGGGCAAAAAGTTTTGGATTGATGCTCAGTTGAGTAAAGTAAAAACAAAACTCAATTGGATTTGTTGAACTATTTGCTACTTAGTTTGATTGAATATCTTATGATCTTTCAAGAAACTAACCATAAGATGATGATTATTTAAATAGTGCTCTTCTTTCTATTAGCACTGCATTTTATTCCATATTAAATAAACTAACTTTTTTCTATATTTACTTTTCGCAATAGTTAAATTACATTAAATAATGTCAACATTCTCCTCCAACAACAATATTCTTCAAAGACTTCATTTTTTTTAATGTTTTTCTTTTTCATTTAGTCAAATAATAGAAAAAGAAAGTATTTCTCAAAGACTGTTAAATAAGAAAAAAACTATTGACAGTATTTTTATAAAATTTGAATATTGCAAAAATTAAATGAAAAAACATAGTTTTATTAACTGATAATCTATGCTTCAGTTTTTACATTAGAAAGAATCTTTAGACACCAGTCATGTCACGAAAATTATGAATTATATCGAAATTTTAGTATCACGTGATTACTACTTCTTATGCTTGCTCAAGCTGTTAAACAGGCAAAACTCTCCATACAGTAGTGCCACTCAGTGCAAGCCAGAGTAATCAATGGATGCAAGAATGTTTGTGCATAAAATCCCTATCTAGTTCCTTCTCATCCAATATCCCCAGACTAGTTTCTAGTTTGTAGCTAATGAGCTTGGATTGAAAATATTATATTTTCAAATTTAGACTCATAGTTTTGTAGTTAAGTAGAGATAAAAGATGGTTGCTGGAGAGTTGCATTAGATCCTAAGATCTAGATACAGGGCTCTCAGATCCAAGGCTCCCCACTGATAAAAGTCACAAGCTGCAAACTAGTCTGGGGATATTGGATTAATTTTATTCGAAATATCAGAAATATTATTTATTTAGATTTATTATATTATTGCTTATTTGGGATTTTAAGTGAAGTTTAGTGGTAATTTATGCAAAATTTATTCAAAGTTTTCTTTTTGGTTTATTGCATAGTTGTCATTTGCAATAAAGCATGCTTCCTTTATCTCTCATTTCATATCATGCTCAGTGCACAGTGTTCTTGCCATAGTGGGTTTGAACACATGGCCTGTTGTTTTTTGGTGCTCAAAGAATATAGATTTATTTTCAGTATTATTTAGAGCTCTCTTGTATAAATAATGATGTTGAGATGTTGTGGTCATGATGTTGGCATGTGTCTCTCCATAATATGTTGCTCTACATTCATTGGTTGGGCATAAAATTTTGCAAACTGCTTGGGCTATTTTGCATAAATTAATTAAACTTCACTTAAAATCTCAATGTGAACTGACACTCCCAAAATAGGCTATGAATATGGAGACTTAAGTTCTCTGAAAATGGTCAACTGTATAATTCTTTTCTAATAATACTAAGCTTCACTTTTTTTGCATAGAGTATAATTTAAAACCTACCACTCAAAGGTGAAGTAAAAAACAAGGATTTCATTTCAATTAAATCTGTAAATACTCCTATCTTTTTTTCCATATTAATGCCAATCTATTTTGGCAGATAAAAGGGAATCCTCTATCTGAACTGCAGGTTTGTTTTACTGCAAATAAATTAAGAACTGATATTTGATAGGCTGAAACTTTATATTAATAGTATTATTGATTTTTTTTTTCATATGTCATAGCATCGGCCGGGAGGCAAACCCACAACCATCTGCAAACAACTACTTGCTTGCAAGGTGGCTGCAATGACCTCTCAGCTAACAACGCTTGACTAATTAATATTATTTTGATGAATAAATGATTTTTATTGCAAAATATATTATTTTCTTCATTTTATTTAATCTCTGAAGTCATACATTCAGAAATAAATATAAAGATTTTATTTTTTAATAAGTTGTTGTTTTTCCCCTTAGTGATAAGTACTATGTAGATCAATAAAAAACAATTATTTACTTTGTGTAGGATTTAATTTTTGTTCCTGATTATTTTTAGTGATAAGTAAGATCTTCATTATTCAAATTTACTTTTTGCCCTCTAAAAAATTTTATTATCATGATAACCAGATTTATCAAGTATTAATTAAATAACAGTATTGTTATTTAGCAGTCCAGTCATAATACTTGCCTATTATATTCACAAAATAAAATGATATATAAAATGAAAAATTTCAGGAAAATATTCAAAGGTTTAGATGTAATATTAACTAAAATATATACATTTATTTTATAAATTATTAATATTCTTAATAACATTTTTAAATGTCTTTTTTTTTTCATATGTCAAATGCGTTGATGGAGAAGCGAACCCAGGCCGGTTGCTTGGAAGGCAGCTATGCTAACCACTAGACTATCATGTTAAATCATATAACATAACATTGTACTTTTTGTTGTTAGATAATTATAATTCAAGCCATAAAAACAAATGCATTATATTTTAAAATAATTAAAATGTTTTATATCTTCAATATTTTATTTTTTATTATCTGTATGGTCTTAATTTACATATTTTCACATTGTTGGTTGTTGTTTTTTTAAACTTTATAATAATTTATTGAGTATGGTTTTTAATTTTGAGCATTTTAATTTACTCATATATGATCCTATTTACAAAATTTTTGTTTTTATCAGTGCGTCTTCCATCTTTAATTCCATCCCATTATAACCATTCATCAGCTCAGATGTCAAACCACTCTCTCATCACATATTTCACGTTATAATTTCACTTCATGTGCATATTATTTTTTTAGAGATAGTTAAACTGAACTTTATATAATATATATCTAAATATATTTCAAACTTCTATTCCATCACACATTACTGACACATATGATCAAAGACATGTGTAAAAGATAGATGATCCCCAAGATGCGCATTTCATGCTAAATCAGCAATCATCAGTTTCTACTTAATTATTATTATTTACTTTGCTGTTATAGCAGTAATTTTTTTAAATTTGTAAAATTTTATTAAATTAATAAGTCAGTTGTATTGTAGGAGCTGGTTAAAATTCTGATAAAGTAAAATCCTAAAAACATAAAATGTCAGTAAATTAAAAATTAGCAATATCAATTTCATTGTGAAATTATTTTTATAAAACTATTTTACTAAATCAAAATTTTTCTTTAAAAGATTAAATTCAAATAGAAGTAACTTGTTTTGTTTGACAATAATATTATGTTTTTCTGACTAATATGTCAAAATACTTTAGTTAAATAAAGTCATAATTCATTCTTTTCTTATCTCAAATCACATTTTGTTATATTTTGACATGGTTTTTTTTCCTGAAATAAGCATTCTACCTATTAACGACTTGATAAGAAACCAACTATATTTTTAATAGATACAAAACAAAAGATTTGTGTTTCAAAGGATAAACTTTATTGAGACACAAAAAGGATTACATAAGTTACATTTTATGTTACATTTGAAAACATGGGGTCTTAAATACAAATTGATTCATGATACTACATATGTAATAAAGGTTTACAATATTGATAGGAAAGAAAACATGATTTACAGGAATTGAAAGAAAAAAAATTATTACATAACAAGATACATATCAAATTAGATTTACATAGCTTTTTTTTTAATGTGATATTGAAAAAAATACATGGAAACACATGATAGTATGAATGGAAAAAATATGGAGGGGTTGAAGTTGGTATTAGATTGACATATTTGTTCCATAAAAATTGAATTCATTTGCTGCTGAGAGTACTATAGTTTTTATAGCTAAATCTTATTGTTCATTTGTTACATAATTTCCATGTGGAAAAAAAATGAAAAATACTAGTCAGTATGAATTGGAAAATGAAAAAATACTCATTTAGCATGAATTGCATCTCGGGATAATGGAAAAATACTAGTTCAGCATGAATTCCATATTGGAAAAATGAAAAAAAATAGTAATCAGCCAGAACTGAATCTTGAGAAAATGGAAAAATACTAGTCAGCATGAATGGCATCATGGGAAAATAGAAAAACTAGTTCTGTATAAATTGCTTTTTGAGAAAATGGAAATGGCTAGTTTAGCATGAAAAAATAATAGTTAACATGAATATTATCTTGGTAAAATAAAAAAAATACCATTCAGAATGAATTGCATCTTGTCATATTTAGGTTTTTAGTACTTGTAAAGTAAAACATTAAAGCTTGTTACATCGACTGTGAATAAGTGAATTGCTTGCTATGGAGATATCTGATCATATGATATCTCTGTTGCCATATTATTTTTAAAATTATCGTTTAATAATTTGATTTTTGTTAAAATTTTGAATAAAAATTAACATAGAACATTGAAAAAAGGTTTAATTAATTCTGAATTGAACAAAGTGTGTACAGGGAAGTTTTTTTACCTTTTCAGTTTTGGATTTTTAGTATTTTTTAAATGTAAAACTCTGGAGCTCGTCATCTTGACTCTGAACAGGTGAACCATTTGCTACAAAACAAAATATTTATCTGTCAATATTTGACGTTTTCAAGATTTTAGATTGTCGATACTTTGAACTGCCAATTTTTGCTTTTGGAATTTTGAACAGTCAGTACCGTTGCTGTTGGAATTTTAAATTGACAGGGTTTTTTGGACGGAGTTATAGTTGTCAAGATTTTGGACAGTACTGGTACTAAGCATATATATATAATTTGATATTTTTAATTGATTGTTCTGTAATAGATGATTAGACTTCTCAATAGGTATTTATTTTGGGTTAATTAAAGGGAATTTGAAACCAGACTTTCAAGCTCCCAATAGTCATCCACTTCATCCAACATACCCGATACACATCACCACATACAGGTAAAAAAGATAAATAACTTCAAGCAATTATTATCCTTAATATTGAGCATTTTAAGTTTTTGTTTTATGTTAATTGATTTTAAATCAAAGTATATATATATATGTATGTATGTATATATATATATATTACAGTTTTAGTGGGTTTTTTCCAATGTTTAATCTGGACATATGAGTTAAATAGTAAATTGATTTGTTTGTTTGTTTGTTTGTTTGTTCATATTTAATCAATATTTTAATAATTAAACAGGCTACAAGTATTTTTTTTAAATAATTTCAATAATTTACATTGATATTTAATTGCAAAATTATATCATATTTTTTAAAATAAGAACTTAATTAGTAAATAAACAGTAATCATTTGAAAATTTTAATTGCTGTATATATGTTTATATAATTAGTTGATTATTATAATTATGCACTGAAAATTTTTTGTTAATTAAATCAGTATGTAATAAAGTGCTTTTTAAAATAAATAATAATGAGGCAAATTTTATTACAGAGAGATTATTTATTAAGAAAATTATAAAGTGAAAAAGAAAGTGAAGTGGGAATACATTTAAAAATAGAGAAATTAACAAAAAAAAATTGGGAAAAAAATTTGTAAAAGATAAGAACAAGAATAAAAAGTTAATTAAACTTTGTTAAAAAATAAAATAGTTATGAGTTGTTATGTGTGTGTGTTGTTTTTTTGCTTAAAAAAATTAGAGCAAAACAGAAATAATTTTTTATTAAATATGATGAATTGTTGGCAGAATCTATTTTTGTGAGATAACTAAATTGATAATTTATTTATTAAACATGTCACCATCAAAGTATATATATATTCATGTGTCAAGGCATCAGCGGGGAAGCGAACCGGGGACAACTGCTTGTAAGACAGCTGTGCTAACCACTCGACCACCAACGCTTGATAAGTATATTCTTGTCAATTACGCAATATAATTCAAAAGCAAAAAGTAATTAATTATTAAGAAAACAAAAGTGCCTGAAAAATCAAATGTAAGTTCATAGATAATGTTAATTTGATTATCAAACTTTGAAAGTTTCTGATGATTTTAAAATAGTTATTCTCTGTTAATTTTTTTAACCATTAATATTCTGATTATTTATATAGGATCTCAAGGAATCACGTTATGTTTGAGCACCAAAGCCATAGACTAACATATTAATTTCATTCATCTAGCTAGGCTTTTTTTTTAATTTGTCAATTGGGAACTATGCCTCCTAATAAACTATAAGCCTTTGTTACATTATTTTCAATCTGAATTCAAATTCAAATATTATAAAACACAATCATTATTATGATGTCTTCTAATGTGATAATTCTCTTGATTTGATTGGATATTACCATCCTTAATAATTTTTCAAATTAATGGCATCAATTTTCCAAACAGACTTTTTATATTCACTAGATGAAGCTTACTACTAGCTCCAAACAAGCTTTAATTATAAGTGCCAATAGAGAAAGAATTCAAAATCTCTAATGGAAAATCCTCATCTCCAGACCAATTGGTTTGAGCTTAATAGCTCACCTCAGTGAAGGATTTTCCAATAGGGATTTTCAATTCTTTCTTTAACTCTTCACTGAGGTGAGCTATTAAGCTCAAAACCAATTGGTCTGGAGATGAGGATTTTCCGATAGATTTTGAATTCTTTCTCTGTTGGCACTTATAATTAAAGCTTGTTTGGAGCTAGTGGTAAGCTCTATCTAGCGAACATTTTAGTACAAGATTAAAGGTAAGTTGCACAATTTATGTCTTGTTTTATTAATTATTATAGAGTAGATTTTTTTTAGTTAATTTAATTACATAAATGCTAAAACATAATTGGATGTAAAATGCTAAATATAACCATTTGAGAAAATGTTTTATAACAGTTGTGATAATTGTATTGTCATAATTCACAATTCAGAATTTGGGATTTTAACCAAATAATGAATTAATAGAGAGTGATTTAACGTTCTCATTTATAACATAAATCTCGAAAGCGAAAAGCAGATCTATTACACATTATTTTAAGTATAATTATAGCTTCACTAACGCATGTGAAAGTCGCATATTTATAATTACAATTTTTACTAGTGAAGAGAAAAAGAATTTATTTTATAACATTATAAAAAATATTCCCTTTTCCTTTTGGAACTTCTATTAGTAAGAAAATTTCCATAATTCTACATGTTCCATGGTAGTTTTTGAATAGAGTGATTCAATATTTGAGGTTTATTGCATCAGATACTATATAAATCTATTTTTTAAAGTATAAATCATCCAGCTTTCTTTCACAAATTTAAACATATTAAAAGTCACCAGGTAAACAATTTGTAAATATTATTATTAATTAGTAATTAAAACTTTTTACTTTACACAATATGGATCATCATATTTAATTTATTGATCTGTTTGAAATATGAACGCATTAGAAGATAGAAAAGCAATTGTTTCCTTAATAATAAAGCTATAGTGCTTGTGAACTAAGATAATATGATCTTTCATGATCTTTAATGAAATATTATAAATTAATACATTATCAAAAAATTGTTCAAAATATAGTCAAATATATCATTAAAGGGCTTGAATGTTAACCCTTTTATTATTCTGTATTCAGAATAGATTATATTTACCTGTTTAAAAAAGTTTATTTAAACTTCTTTGTATCAATAATTTCAATTTCTGTGGTCATGTTAAAAGGAGGTTGTCTTGACAACAGCTTGAATTTATTACTGATATTGAGATTGTTTAAGTGTTGACTAGCTTTTAATGATATATGTAACTATATTGTGTGTATATATGCATATATAATGATATTATGATAGTTCAGTTTATCTGACATATGAAATTTAATTCCCACAAACATTAAATGTGTATGTCAGTACAATTAACTATATCAACTTCTGTAATGGAATAAAACATCTGTCTTTATTTTGTAATAACTGCACTTAAAAGATATACGATTTTTTTTGACATAGTAGTCTACATCACTTTGTATGAGAAATGTCCAACACTTTGGAGCACTTTCACATTTTATGGACATTGTCTTCAAATGTATTTGCTCTTCTTTCTCTGTCATAAACATTCCTCTGATGTTTTTAAATGTTTTTTTTTTTTATTTTAGACTTCTTTTATTATTATTTGATTTTCTGCCTATTACCTATATATACTATCTTCAGTTACGCTTCTTGTTGCATTTTATTATTTATCAATTTTAGTTTTAGTTTTCAAACATTTTTTATATCATGCCATATAATGGATTATGTATATGGAAAATCTTACTTAGATGGCTATAAAGAAAAGAATAGATTTAATAACAATTACCACTTTTGTATCAGTGGTGATATCTATTGGGCTATACACATTGAACTTATAATGTAAAAGAAGTTTTTAAATTATTTAAAGTGTCTCAAAAACTTTTTTAACATGAACATATAGTTACTAACTTTATTTTTTAATGTTGGTGGATATTTGTTAGATCATCTGGGTGCTGTCTTTTTTTTTCGTTCAACTGGTATCTATAATTGCAATTAATAAAAATTTATTTTCAATAATTGATTAGTAATAACAGAGGACATAATTTTGAAAGTATTTTTCTGCCTTAAGCATGAATATAGTTCTTTTAAGTCATCTAGAAGAGTTCTGATGGATTCTGACAACATTAGTTTCAAATACAGAAAAAATCTGTTTTAAGTTGGTAAAATATTCCTAACTCAATGCGACATCACAGCAACTATCTCATTATTAGAAAGTAAAAACATTGCTTTTTTTTTAAATACTTCAACTTTTAATTAAAATTAATCTCAATACTCTTTTATTAATATTTTTTATCAACTAGAATAAACTTGTCTTTCATTAATACCAGGTATTTCCTAGTGAAAGAAACGATTTTTAAATTCAATATATTGACTTCATAATAATACAGGACATCATAATCAATTATATATGTTAACCATATAGATAAAGGATTTTTTCCGAATATTAGATAGGTAACATTTATTATCTTTCTCTGTCATTTCTATGAAACCATTTTCTCATTAATCCCACTTTCTTTAAATTCTAACTACCTTTTTTTTTCATGTGTCAAAGCATCGGCCGGGAAGCGAACCCGCGAACCCAGGACAACTGCTTGTAAGGCAGCTGTGCTGACCAATTGGCCACCAACGCTTGCCAACTACCTTTTTTCCATTAAACCAATAAGATTTACAATTAAGAATCAAGTATTATTTCCCTTTCTTTACCAAACATTTAAGGAACCAAGTGGAGTCGTTTAATATTACCTTGAAGTTATTAAACAAAAGACTAACATCATTATAATATAAATATATTTTCTTGTTTTATTCCATAATTACAAAAATAAAATAAAAAATAGAGTAATATAGAGGAATTGGCAATCCTCATTGTTTATAACTTACAAGCTTAAGAGATAGGGTCATGTGATCTATGACTCATTTTGATTAATATATATATATATATCATTTAATTTCTGCCCCTTCACAATCTAATAATGCATTAAAAAAAATTGTATAATTGTCTAATTAGCAGAGATACGATATTTAATGTAAAATTCTATGTTACATTAATAATATATCAAGAATATAGAGATTAGTAGTAATAAATTAGAAATTTGTCTTAGTAATATTTGTAATATCAGTGAGAACACGGGATATTGTTTCAATCTTTTGACTGAAAAAACTTTTGAAAAAAAAAAATCGCCAAACTTAATCTCACTAATTAAAAAATGATATTTCCAAAAATAGATCATCTCTTTAATATTTTTATTAAAAAAAATACCTGCTGTCCGTATTAGTTTGTTCTCTCTGATAAAAAGTATTTAATGCAGTTCATTGATTGTTTGATTAAACCAAGCGGTGGGGTTTTTCTGTGATGATTTTGTCTAAAGCCGTGTCATGTGATCTAGAATCAAATGAGTTTTTTTTTTGAGATTTTTTTTTTTTTAATTTAAGTATATAAAGATCTCTAGTAATAAATTGGAAGTTTGTTTTTGGTAAAAATATTAATATATTTGAAAGTAATCATAGAATTAAACTTTTTATAGAATGATTTCAGTATTATTAAAAAACATATATTTACGTAAGCAACACACACGTATATAAACTTAAATTAAAAAGTGTTAAATAATTTGCATTAATTAGAGAAAGATGGAGAGATAATCTTTGACACTACACGGAATTGCATTAACGTGATCAACACTTAAAAGTTACGACTTTAATTCTCTGATTAAGATTATATGTTATTTAATAGTTTTTAATTTAACCATGCACATTTTGTAGTTTGTTCTTTCCGCACAAAGTTATTACAATGATTAGTAATTATCTCTGACTTTGTGACTCACCAATGATTTAAATTCAAGCTCTCTAGTATTACTGTTTGATCTAAGTTCATGTGAAATGAATAAAAATAATTCACTTTTCCTCATTATATTGATAGCTTTAATACTAAAGAATGGTGTGCTAATGAGATCAGTCTTTAGAATTGGGAGGTTATCCCTCTGATTAATATATATATATAATTAAAAAGAGACTTTTTAATAAATATTTTTTGTTAGCCCTTGGTATAGACTTGAGACTGGACAATAAACAAAAAAAACTCAGAAATTTCAGATTACATTTTACCATTAATTAATAGACAATTAATTACAAACAATATATTTTCTTATTACATAAGGAATTGCATGGAATCCACTACATTTGAGCGTTAAGCTGATAGACTGTCATTCTATTGAGTTAACTAGACTCGTTTTTTTACCCTTCCATATTTGTGAATTAATTAACTGAGAAGTCTTTAAGTCTTGAGAAAATCATTCTCATTCCTGATATAGATTACTCAGTATTACTGACATCACTAATGAATTAAGAGTCAAAATGGCATTAGGCTAGTTTTAATACTAAAAGAAGATGGTAATAAATACTGCAGAGCTGTGGTAAATCCAAAAGATGTCTAAATGCCTTTAAAAAAGATACTTGTGACATAAATTATCTAAAGTGATGTGGAAAACAAAGTTATCAGGATTCAATGTCTTCACTAATCAACAACCTATAGAGAAGATTAACAGATCTCTGGTTCAGGTTCAACTGAAAAAGAAGGAATTAAAATACAATTGATTTAAAAAAGTCCAAAACAGAGACCTTTATCTTTCAGTCATTTGCTAAAGGCTGAAAAATGATGACATAAAGACAATATGATTATTTATAAATGATTCATGTAAAAAAAATATTTAATATCCAAAATTACATTCAAATTGTAAGACATTTTGAGATTTCAGAAATAATTAACCCTTGAACGGTATGCCATGTAGTAAAAATCAATTTGATAGGTACAAAAAATAATAACTTTTATGATTATTTTTCATTTGTATTAATATATGCATTCCTTTCTTTGCTATTTGCTTCATAATTTCATTATTAAATTACAATCTGTTTATTTGTAATATATAAAACAGCATATAATTACACTACTGCTAAATATACAAAATTAAAAGATTGGTATAATGGGAAAGTGTCGGTCGTTAATATAAGCATAGAAATTCAGATGTTTTTAATCTCTAATTCACCTAATAAATGAAAGTTATTTGCAAAACGCATGCATACTGAAAGAGATGGTCTGAATGAATGATTTGAGTTCCCGCAATGGTTGGTGATTTTGATAGATTCGAGTTGAGATGAGGGATATAGTGATAAAAAACAAAAAAGAAATTAAAAGTATAAAATGTGTGTGCAAATTAAGTCTTGATTTATATTTTATATAATATATAAGAAAGAGGCTAAACCATTCTTACTTAAAATACAGCAATTCCAATTTTATAATTACAGCTACCTTTATTTGACTTAATATTTGTTGAAAGAGTTGAAACAGCATATTAATTATAAACAGTTATATATTTATTTTACAATTTTGATATTGATAACTGACAATTATTAGCTATCGAAACGTAATTTCCTGTTTGGTATGTATATGTCAAATTATGTATCATATGATTAAATATTATTGTATAACAAAATTCTTCATTTACTTAATTAACTCAACTAGTCTCAAGACAGAATTATTAATATATTACTATAAACTCATCAACACTTCTTTAACACTTTACGCAAATAATTTTATTAACAGGCAAAACTTTCCATACAGTAGTGCCACTCAGTGCACGCCAGAGTAATCAATGGATGCCAGAAGACTTGTGCATAAAATCCCTATCTAGTGCCTACTCATCCAATATCCCCAGACTAGTTTCTGGCTTGTGGCCTTTGTCAGTGAGGAGCCTTGGATCAGAGAGCACTGCACCAAGATCTTAGGATTTAATGCAACCCTCCATCATCCACTCTTTATCTCTAATTAACTATAAAACTATGAGAATAAAATTTGAAAATACAATAATATTTTCAATCTAAGCTTACTCTGGCTTACACTGAGTGGCACTACTGTATGGAGAGTTTTTGCCTGTTTTAATAACAGTTATGAGCAAGCATATGAAATGGTAATCATGTGATGTTTGGTGGTTTAATACCAATTCTGCCTAGTAGGGTAGTGGTGGCTATGGTTATTAAAGAACCAAAGACACCAAAATGCATGAGTGTGAACTGATTCCATAGTTTTGTAGTTAAGTAGAGGTAAAAGGTGGCTGCTGGAGGATTGCAATAGATCCTAAGATCTAGGTGCAGTGTTCTCAGATCCAAGGCTCCTCACTGATGAAGGCTAGAAACTAGTCTGTGGATATTGGATGAGTAGGCACTAAATAGGGATTTTATGCACAAGTCTTCTAGCATCCATTGATTACTCTGGCTTGCACTGAGTGGCACTACTGTATGGAGAGTTTTGCCTGTTTAACAGCTTGAGCAAGCATAAGAAATGGTGATCACGTGATGTTTGGTGGTTTAAAAAAAATTATAAGGCAATACAAAAATGACTGAGAATATTTTTTAATATATATTTTTTATAATAAATTTATCTAAGTAATGTAAAGAGTTTATGAAATCTTTGGAGTTTAGCTTTAATACTAAGATGTTAAAAGAAATCGTATTAAAAAATTTCAAGCATAAATCAATTTTAACTGATGGTGATCGAACGTCTTTATTTGATCAGGAAATTTTAATGCTTAATTACTTCATCTTGCATTCAGGCAGATAATATATATATATATGCATACGTTTATACATAAAGTAAAGGAAATATAGCATATAAATTGAAAATTAAAAGAAAGCAAAACACAAATTTATATGTTCCACCCATATAATTATATATATATAATAAATCCTGAATGGCAATTAAACAAGTAGTTAGAACAGCTGATGTTAAATGCTTTCAATAAACCTTATTTTTAAAAAGTATAAAAATAAGTTTTGTACATAGGGAACTATATGTAAATTATGCAAAAAAATATACACAATTAAAATTTTTAGCTCTTATAGTATTGAATGAACATTTATTTTGTTAATAAATATTTTACTTGCTTTTAAATTTTGTGAAATGTAATTATCATCTACGGTATATATATTGTCTCAAGTGCTTTATTTCATTGCCTATTAACTGAAATGGCAACATATTTTTTTCTCCTTTACCGAGGATGATAAAGAGTAATATTATTCCGCCAGCTGCTCGCACGCTGTGACCTTTCATATTAATACACAACCTTGAGAATTTGAACTTTCGAACAAAACATTATAAACAACATTTGCTCATTTTTTTAAAAATCGCCTCACTTCTGTACTCTTCATATACGTGTTTACAATAAAATAATTTTAAAAAAAAAAGACTCGCGACTAGGAATTAGCGTATCCGACTATTATGCCTATGAATTGAGGTTTGAATTCAGACCGAATTAATTTGAGATTCAAATTTGGGTTGAATTTTTTTTTCAAGAGGCTTGTAATTTTCTTTCAGAGAGCGGACTCATAATTTACCATTAAGTATTGAGTAGCAAGTGGCTATTTATTACTCTTTAATTAGTAAGTGAAACAAGGACAGAAAACTTCGGCAAATCTCATTACCTACAATTGGCAGTTCTACTGCATTCCCTTCTCTTTCACTATTCTTTTGTAAGAGATTGTTGAAGAGGCTCTTGGCCTGTAATGAGCTATATTTTATTAAAGAGGTAGAGTTGACAAAAAGACTAAACTTTTAAAATCATATTTCTGTAAGCCTGTTTCACTTTAACTTTTTAATAGCAAATTGGAATAGGAATTTAATAATTTTATTATATAAAAAATATTAACAGCATTAATAATAAAAATTATAATAAATTGCACTATCAAATTATATATGTACAAAAATCTGTTTTGTTCTATATATATAATTTGATAATGTTTTATATTTTACAGCTATAAAAGTCTACTATACAATCAAAACTGTAATCATAAAAAAAATGCCTAGAAATAAGTGCCTAATTGTTTATTATATGTAAATTAATTATTACATTAATAGCACTTTATAATTTTTCAATTGATGTTGTATTAGATATACTATAAAATAATTATATCACCATCATAACTAGTAAACTATTTCTAAATGAGTATAACTATCCTATCTTTAGGATAAGTGAGAGCAATTAAAAAATAATAATAATAAATGTTGTTCTGTATTAACTATCTATTCAATCCTTGAATTACAGTTGTACATAATTTATTTTAATCCTTCGTCATTTTATGTTGCTGCTTTTGCACTTGTTTTAGGTTAAAACTGTTGTTTTTTTATTATTTATTTTTTTTGAAAGATATTTTTTAATGGTAACTATATTGTGTTTTTTCATCATCTATCCATTTTCATTAAAAATAATCATTTTGCACTTCAGAGTGTATTTGAAAGAATCTTCATTTTTTATAGGTGTACTTAATATGTCCATACGGCCATACATTCTTTTTAAAACACGTGAATAAAGATACTTTAAAAGACAAATAATCCCCAAAATACATTTTGTGGAATAAACCAGCACTCCTTATTTTCGCCCAAGGTACCATCTCTCACATATATTTTCATCATAGGTCCAGTATTGATTAATAATAAATTGTTATATGATTTACAAGTGTTCCTCCCACAACTTTGATATGGTCTACTCTACACAAATACAATTATGATTATCACTAATCTTTTATTAAACTAGAAATTATTCCTAGTACATATATAAATTTTAAACCTTAATTAAGATTGATATATCTCCTATTTACCTAAATACACATATACATGGAATTATTCAACTTCATTTCTTTTTCACCATATGTTATATCTTTTATAGATATATTTAATACCTTCCACACAATCTTTCACATATATTTCGATCGTATGACAGTATTTGTCAATAGTACATTGTTATATTTTGATTTACAAATGTCTAGAATTTGCCTTTCTCATTAAATCATGTTCAAATTTACTGTAAAATATCTGTTCAGAAACACAGTTACTTTATAATTACATTCAACATGTTAAACAACATAAAGACTAGTCTAATGGAATGCATTCTTATTTGAGTATATTATAGATCATCACTAAATGAATATTTTTCAGTGACTTTATATTACATCAACACATAATCCAAATCTTACTTTCACAAAGTAAATATGGAAGACTATTGCCTATTTCTTAAATTTGTTTAATGTATTTACAGGACATTTGGGCCTGTGCCGCATTTTGACATCCAGGGCCTTTAAAAAAACTACTAAGCTATTTGAACTGACTTAAATACAGTCACAACGCATTTGTTGTGGCACAGGGCATGGAGAAAAAGGGAACATATAATGCCCCATCATTAAGATTAATAAAAAGGAATCACACAGGCAGTGAACAAAGTATAATAGTGTGCCATAACTGTAGGTCAAGAAAAATTGAAATAAGTCTTTGGAATACATGAAAGGATAGAAAGCTAAATAAAAACAAACAATCATTAGTAATTAAAGAAGCAAGTACAAGTAATTATTAGAGATAAAATGGTCAAAAAGATGCATTTTACTCTCAAATGGGACATGTTCGTGAATTTTTTAAAAGTAAAATGTTAATACCAAAAGAATTTATAAGTAGTTAGGATTTTAAACAAAAATACTATGGAATTATTTATCAAGAAATGATTGAAGTAAAAATCTCCTGTAAGAAATAATTTAAAAAAATTTAAAGTGTAGTTTTTTTTTTATAATCACAGATCACCAAAAGGCAAAACACTGTGTCATTTATTAGTATAAGTTTACTAGTTTAAAAACAAAGCAATTAGAAAATAAAATATGTGTGTGTAAAAGTGAAATTGGGTTAATATGTGCAAGGAAATCATACAATATAAACTTAAATTTTCTCAAAGATTGCTCAACCAATAAATAAAAGAATGGGAATAATAACTATAAAATGCAGTAAATAAAAACAATGGGAAATAATTAAAATAACATCCAAAGCTATATTAATTTATGCAAATATGCAGATCAAAATACAATAGGAATATAATTAATAAAATTAATTAAAATAGGTGACAGCAATAATTGGAGGAACAATAAGAAAGACTGACATAAAAGGACTGAAAATCCATTCATTCTGCCTCACATGATTCTTAATTGATAGCAATCGTGAGATTAACATTGTGATTGTATTATTAATGTGCAATGCTATACAGTTACCAGAGGTGGTTAGCCTCCAGTCCCAGCTCTCCAGAACACCAGAAACCTGCTATCTAAGAGCCATACCCATATAATGATCTGAGAAGTAGGAAATGACTATCTTCACGAACATAGGACTCAGCCAAGCCACATTTTTCGCAGTACAGAGTGACCAAAATTCTACGTAATTATCAATTTCATATCCTATTCATAGACTGATAATATTCATATTGCTAAACTTTGAAAGCAATAGCAATATTTGAGTGTTTCCTATAATTAGCTTTAAATGTTTTCTATAAATAAATGTTCCTTATAGTTATAAACTCTAGTATGTGAGTCCATATTTAATCTTTCATAAAATATTTAATTGATATGTGCAAAGTTTTCCTGTAGGTAATGAGTTATGTTTCAAGTGTGTATTCAGATTATAATAAGTAATTGAATCAATCTTTATTATTACGTATTTTATTAAGAGTTTGATTAAAACAAATGTATAATGTTTTTGTTATATTTTAGTATTATGTTTTTTTAAAAAATACCTTAGAATAAATTATCTGTTTGTTAATTACTTTTGGCCAGTTTCTTTTTTTTTTTTTAATAATGATATTCACTAATAGTCAGTCTTTAGTTAAGTGTCTATTATGTTTTCTTTCCTATAATTAAATAAGGAGCTAGCTGAATGAATCAGGTGCTAAATTTGTTTACCTGTTAGCCAGGTATGCTAATTATATCTTGTGATTAGCTGGCACCTGATGTCTTTTACCTTAAAACAAATAGAAACGCTTTGGGTGGCAGGGTTCGAATTTAGCAGTCAAGAAGTTTTGCAACCATACCTTGTATAGCCTCGGTCTGGCTATAGGTACCTTTGGGTATTATATTTCTTCAACCGGGGCCGGTATGCTGCGTTGAAAGAATGCAGCTGGAGTGGATCAAGATTTAATATAATCATAGCGATCCTACCCCACCTGGTTTTATATATATATAAGTAGTAGACATATATACAGACAATTAGAAAGCCATACAAATAGATAGATAGATAAATTGGTAGATAGACAGATATTTACACAAAAACAGATAGATAGATAGATAGATAGATAGATAGATAGATAGATAGATAGATAGATAGATAGATAGATAGATAGATAGATAGATAGATAGATAGATAGATAGATAGATAGATAGATAGATAGATAGATAGATAGATAGATAGATAGATAGATAGATAGATAGATAGATAGATAGATAGATAGATAGATAGATAGATATAATGATGAATAGATATAAGATAGATAGAATAATGTAATGATGAATAGATATAAGATAGATAAATATATAGATATACGGATATATAGAAACAAGCAAAAAAATAGATAAATGAATAAAGAGATGAATGGATAGAAAGATAAATTGGTAGGCATGTAAATAAAAATATACAGATAATAAAGCAGATAGACAGAGAGACAACATATAGACAGATAGATCTACATAGATATGTAGATATACTGATACATACGTACATACGCAAAAATAAGTTTATAAATACATACATGCATATATACATATGTACGTACATACATATATACACACATAGTAAACCATTTTCAATGAAAAGCATAAGCTACTATACTGAGTTTACATAAAGAATAACAAGTAAAGAGAGGTGAAGAATCAAAAGAGAAAAGTCATAGTGAAAATCATTGTTAAATTATATGTAAATAAATGTATAAATATTATAATATTCTACAAATATCAAATATTAAATATTATAACTGTAATGAAGTCTTACATAATAGAAATAAATCTTTTCAGTTATAATTAACATGATATAAAATCTATAATATCAATCCAATCATAACAACTTTCAGTATCAATATTAATGATTTTCTGATATGATTTCATTTATTATAATTTTTTATGACACTCCCAAGCAGTGAAATCAAATGTAAACAAGTTGCAAAATTAACATAATTATACAACAAAGAAATCTTTCAAAGATTTTTTTTTTCTCATACATAGGCTATGTAAATTACAATATTTTTATTTTTATAAAATTTTTGCAATTGTTAATTTTTTTCTATTTTCAATTGCTACTATTTTTATTTACCAAAAGATACCGGCGGTTAGTTTCAAAATTAGGCCTTATCATCTGGTATGGAGTTAGTATTATTTTTTATGTAGACATTTCTAAAGCAGACTGATGCGATTTGGGTGGATGGCTGATGTCAAATTTTAATAGTTTTAAATGTTTATATTATTTTACACTTATAAAGTTAAATACATCTGTATTCCAATTTTAATATTTTTACTTTTTTCAGATGATATTTACTTCAATATTTATCAATAAATCTTTCCTTTCCATCTCTCTTAACATGCTCTAATTATAGAAGCAACCATTTTTTACATTTATGAAACTTAAATATAAATACCAAAGCTAATAAATTTTTCCATGGATTCTTTGTGATTCACAGCTTTTACAATTCGATCACAACCACTCAAAAAAGTATGGAAAGATGTATGTTGGGAGTAACAAGAAGAGATCGAAAACGCAATATATGGGTAAGAGAACAAACAGGTGTTACTGACCTTATTGAAAAAATTAAAAAACTGAAGTGGAGTTGGGCTGGACATATTGCTAGAAGAGATGATAACAGATGGACAATTGAAATCTTAAACTGGATTCCAAGAGATTGTAAAAGACCCAGAAAGAGACCACATATGAGATGGATGGATAAAATAAGAAAGTGTGCGGGGGTGATGTGGAGAAGATGGATTGAACTTGGAAAGACCTTCATCCTGCAGTGGATTGATAATGTTTGATGATGATGATGATGATAACTATAAGTACTGTATATGTGTTTTCATTTATATATATGTATTATCAACAGCAGCAGCAAACATTCAATACTTGGTTTGGCTATTCAAACTCCAAAAGAAAAAGATAAAAAACATCATCATCATCATCATCATCATCATAATAATAATAATAATAATGACGACGACGACGATGATGATAATAATAATTAGATAAGACTTTTGCAATTTCTATATAAACCGATCTGTTATCATAAATGCATTTACATATGTGGCGCTGACTTTTTCTAAAGAAAATTTTCTTTCTGTAGTACTTCAACATCATAATTCTTCATTTTTTTCTATCTTCTGCTATGTCTTTACAATGAAATAATCAATATTGCACTTTTTTAGAATTTTTTTAAGATAATTTTTATTATGTAAATGGGGTCTACTCCCATGAAATTTATTCTCAAGTTTATCATCTATCATTTTTTTGGTAAGTCTTGTAATAATCAGTTGTTTTACAATCTAATGAAGATGTAATTGTACAATAGTGGAATATATCCAGAAAACTAAAGGTCATATTGATTGACTTTATGATCTTGCCATTGCATGTGTAAACCTTTTACAAAGCATTCTGTAATGAACCTTCTCTAATGCCTTTATGTTACTTTCAATAGGAGATCAACTAGGTAAAATAGCAATTCTATATATAAATAGTTTAGTTACAGCAGTTATTTCATTGTGATAAAACAACCGGTCTTTTAATGTGTTTAAAAAAAGCAAGTTGGAATCTATGCTACACTCAACATTTAAGCCTACTTTTCTAATAAATAACTTTAAATGGGCTTGCATTCTCAAAATAATAACAATTTAAGCTACACACTGTTGAATCTTTTTTCCTTCACTGATTGATAAAGAACTTGAATTTTACGAACATCAATTAAACCAAAGCTTTTAATAGGATGCATACAAAAATATTAAGTACGTTCCACAGACCATTTTTTGAACTGGCCAAAATATCATAATCATCAGCATGCTGTAAATCTTGAATCCAAAAAAAATGTTCTTGTTTTATATTTAATCGATTCAACCTAAAAATTTCACAATTAAACCTGTGTCTCAGCTTGATCTCTGATTTTTTAAGCCATATATAAACAGTTCCCAAGAGTCATAAAACCTGAAAACAATGTTGGAATAAATGAATATCTTGCTTTAATTCAATCTTTTATTTGAAATGCCTCAATTTTTTATTTGTAGAAATAACTCTTTTCTATTTCATTGTATAGAAACTGCATAATATGATTAAGTTTTGGCAGATAAGTAATTTGAACCAATGGCCTAGATCTATTTGTTAATAGAATCAAATTTGTTGGAAAAATCAACAAAAGCGATACAGAAATAACTGTTTTGTTTGCAACACTTTCTTGTATTTCCCTTGCAATAATAAACATACGATACTTTTTTTCTAAAACCCATTCATTCAATGAAATCCTTGAAACAATAATAATGATACTCCATGATAATTATTGCAAGTTTGTCTATTTTTTTATGTTCAGAAACTGAGTCATTAGAAATTATCTTCAAACCAGATGGCACCACTTCATGAGTCCTAAATAAATTATTTTATTTTTAATTAATAAATTAATTACCATCATTATATTTCATGAATCAACTAACTAATAATAAGTTTTAGATGATAAGGAAATAATAAAAATATTTGGGGCAATAAGATAACTTCATTTTTAATAGGTAGAACTGAAAAGGAGTTAATAAACTATTTGACAAGTTTTAATAAACACTTGATTAATCAAACTCTATATAAAAAAGAAGGTATAAAAGAAATTTTGCTTTATTAGATATGGAATTCATTTTAAATATTTAATTTTTGTATAACATTTATTTTTCTGATGAGAAAACAAGTCCTCTGGTTGTAATATTAAAACAGCTGTGGTGCAATCAATTGTATTTTGTTTTTATTTATATATTTCTTTTAAACAGAGCAAAACTCTCCATACAACTCTCCATACAGCAGTGATGCACAAGCTTAGATTGAAAATATTATTGTTTTCAATTTCAATCTCATAGTTTTGTAGTTAAGTAGAGTTAAAAGATGGTTGTTGGAGGGTTGCATTAGATCCTAAGATCTAGGTGCAGTGGTCTGAAATCTTATAGATATATATGTTTATATATGTATGATGCTTGTGCATGTGCATACATATACCGTATCCATGACTTTTATATTTATAGTTTTAGATATGTTATTTTTAAAAAAAAATCAATAATTAGAATTTAATAAAAAAGATATTTTAATTTTTAGTTTAATATATACATATATGTGTTATAAATGTTTTCACCATGGATATAGAAATAGTACACTTGTATACATAATTAAAAATTCATATTATATATACTTTACTACTATCGATGAAGATATCTATAATTTAGTTTGGAACTAGGTGCCATGGATATGAGACCAATGTTTATGGGTATATATCTATTTTATTATCATTATATATTTATTTAATGTTTTAGTTACAAAAACAAAATTTGTCAAGCGTTGTTAGCCGGAGAGGTGAGCGCAGCTGCCTTGCAAGCAAGCAGTTGGTTGCAGACGGTTGTTGCGAGTTCGCCTCCTGGCCGATGCTATGACATGGAAAAAAATTTTGCTATCTTCATACTTTATTATGATTATTATAAGTAGAAATAGTAATATTAATTGAAATTGATTTATTTGACAAATCAGTAATTGTTAAATTTTTATCTATGTAAATTTAATTTAATGTTAAAAAATTTTTATATAAGTTTTAAATATTAATCTTAATTTTATTTAAAATTTATATATTAAAATTTGTTTAAAATTCAATAAATTTATATTATTAAAATTGAAATAAATATTAAAAATTTAACATTTAATAAAATAATAAAATATAACCATGTATATATTAAAAATCAAATATGCAAACTCTCTAAAATAAAATTTAAATAAATAAACCATTCTTTCAAATACTTTAAATAATTCACCAATAAATTTACTGTTTAAGATAAACATTTCAAATTATTATATAATATTAAAAACTCAGCCAATCACTCTCCAGTATCTGAGCATATAACACCCATCTTCAATGGTTTACTCCAGTATCTGAGCATATAACACCCATCTTCAATGGTTTACTCCAGTATCTGAGCATATAACACCCATCTTCAATGGTTTACCAGTAATCAGTCAAGTCCTCATATCATAATAATAAATCAATTATGTAAATACCAAAACAAACATTGAATATATTTATTTATTACACTTTAAAATCTAATTCATCTTTGATTGGATATTTATAAGGTAATCAGTCTTTGGTTTAGTATTTATAAGATTGGAGAGTTATTATGATGAGATGGGAATTTGGCAATTTTTTATAGTCAATTGACTACGAGTATTATAGGATTAAAACAATTGTCCTGAAGAATCTATTCTCAGTCATCTGAAGATAAATGTTATAAACTCGAAGGCGTTTGTCCTCGAAGGTGATTGGCTGAATTTTTACATTATATAATATTTTGAAAATTTGATTTAAAATCAAATTTATTGATTGATTGTTTAAAGTTATGTGGAAGAAAAATAGACTACCATTAATCTGAAAACTTGGGTTCACAGTTGAGTCCAGATTTGAAAAAAAATTTAATAAGGCATAAAGCCATTCAAACATAACTTGTAATTACTTCAATAATAAAATGCAATTTTTTTTAAATAAATGTAATGTTTTAGTGTAAATTAGTTGGTACCTATGAATATTTTTTCAAAATGTTAATTTTATGAAAAGTAAATAAATTTAAATTCCTTTATTACAAAAAAAAAAAAAAAAAAGTAACAGTGGTAAATTATAGAAATTTAAATTTATTTTTGTAAATCGTAAAAGTGATAGTAAAAAAAAAAGAAACATTCAGAAAGTTTAATTTCTTAGGAAATACTTATATTGCTTACAGAAAAAAAAAAATTAAGTAATAAAAATCCATTTAAATCTAATTACCAACTTACATTTACTTAAAATTTTATATTACCAAGTGATAAAAAAAATCATACTAAAAATTTAAGTTTATTTGAATGGGTTTTTTTTTAAAAAAAAACATGATGTAATGTATAAGTGATCATTTCATGAAAATTGTTTTTCTGTTTAAATTTGAAGATATAAATATAGCATAAAATTTTGACCATTTTGGTTCTATGTTTTATATTATGGTTAAGAAAAATAAAATACCATAATATTTTAATAATTCAACTTTTTTATGAATAGGAAATGTATTCTGCCAATGTATTTTTACATCAAATTAAAATTATGTAAGTGTCCATGAAAATGAAACTATTACCATTTGTTGTAAACTCACCCTAACTCATTGGCTGCTTACCCTCAAATAATGGACTGATTCAAACTACAATGTAATCAAGGTCAGATTGAATGGACAATAAATGTGGCCAATATAATAATAATAAAAATAAATAGCCAACAGTATCAACAGGAAAACTAAATCAGTGAATCTGATTGTTTCCAGTAAGGGTAGGGATCTCAATATATACTGAAATCCATATGAGAGGTTAACTCATGCAATATCCGAAATTGTCTACCAATGGTTGCCATATTGCTCATATAGTAGAACATGCTGAGTCATGCTCAAGCCTAGAGTAGGAAACTGATAGCTTTTAGCATCATTACACCTATTAATGGTGTAATCCACACGGGCTGGAAGTATCAGCATTCAAAAAAGAAATCAACATTTTTTCCGACTGTGCAATTTGCCACCACAGCAGAATTAAACATTTATATTATAAATATTTTACTTTTTTTGCTATTGTAAATACTTTTAATAAAGCCTTTAACAAGTTGTGTGTGTATTATTAAATTACTTGAACATAATTCTATCCATACTACATATAAGTAGAACGCATTTTTTTCTTTCACAATGAACTTTTAATATAGATTTGCATTATTTTTATTCTACTATTACATTAAGGAGTAAATATATATTTAGAAATAAATTAAAGTTTATTGTAAAGAAAATATGTTAAAGTTATAGTTTGGCTATACCATATTACTTATATAGTGGCTGAGATAATGCAGACATCAAAATAATACATTTTGTCGATCTTTTTTTTTTGTTTGTTTGTTTCAACGTTAATTTTTAACGTAAAAAATCGATTTTTTTTTTTACTTTTAAAACTTATTGTATAAAAAATTTGAATTATCACTCAGCTTATGGTTAATTATAACTTTTTTATAAAACAGTATTTCCCCGTATTAATCTGATTGTATGTTTTTTTTTAATCTTGTCTAATATAATAATTTAGCGCTCTGTTATAAAAAAAACTTACTGTATAAAATTTATTTTAGTTAAGAATTAATTAATTTTTTTTATTTTTGGAAATTATAGAAAATTGTAATTTTCCATTGTTTAAAAAGTTTATTTTTTAAAAAAAAAGGTGGTGGGTTATAAATATAGGGGATTTGAACTCAGATTTTCAAGCACCCTTCAACTATCCACACTATCTCACAACAACAAAACACATGACCACACACACGTAGAAAAAATAAGTAATCACCAATATATGTATTTCGTGCTGAATCAGCACTCATCAGTTG
This sequence comes from Epiperipatus broadwayi, assembly GCA_028023455.1. Classification (NCBI taxonomy): domain Eukaryota; kingdom Metazoa; phylum Onychophora; class Udeonychophora; order Euonychophora; family Peripatidae; genus Epiperipatus; species Epiperipatus broadwayi. Next base: position 209,763 of record JAQFVV010012971.1, read on the forward strand.
GTCCAGATTATCATCTCCCACACATATATATAATCAGTGCTCAGTTTATATTAAGATAGCAAATTTTCATATTTTAATGGACAGGCTTCAGTTTATTCCATTTTCCAAATCTTCAGTCATCCATACCATTGAAAATCTGATGATAGAAAGCACAGATCCCATGCTGAAGCCAATATTATTGCCATGCCCATCGCCCATGTTGATCTCAAGTCACTCTGATCCCTCATGTATAGGACATTATCCATTTAAATACATAGAAGAGAGATGGGCAGGATGCAGGCTTAATGTATAAATATTTGAAATATACCTGGAGCTTAATTATAAATATAGGGAATTTGAACTCAGACTTTCAAGCACCCTTAAACTATCCACACTATCTCATAACACTGAAACACATGACGACACACATGTAGAAAAGATAATATTAAACTTTTTAGATGTTCTTTTTTTTTAAATTTTGATTGACATAATAATTTAGTGATTTGACATTAGAAATTTGCCTTATTAAATGTACTATTAATATAGAATTTTTTTTCTGGATTATGCAGATTATTTAAAATAGTATAGCTTAAGAATAGGTTTAATTTCTTTATAAAGTGATTTATGATTGATGTCAGGGAAAGAAATAATTATTTAGCATTAGAAATTGTTTTGCACATTGTATCTTTCGTTTATTATTGAAAATAATATTTTAGCATAGACTTGTAATTTTACTGTTTCTGGAATTATACAGATAATTAGTGAATTTGTATAGTTTATGAACTAGTTTACTATCTATATAATAATATATCATAATTATTAAATTAATGATGTTTCTTTTAATTTTAATATTTATTAAAGGAATAGTGACTTGACATTATAAGGTGCTACAATTTTTTTTGTTTCATTTTGCAGTTAACATAAAAAAAAAATTTATATGAAATTGAGCATACTGTGGTTTTTATATATAATGTACAGTTGATTAATATATATGTATTATATATTTTTTCATAGCATTCAAACTTTTACTGATGTGTGAACAATTCAACGTTTTTTTAAATTGTAGTCTGTTAGATCGCCTAAAAATATTCAGAATAAAAGGTTTTAAACTCAAGTAGTCTCCTGTATAATATCAAATATGTGTGTATATTGTTGCACACAATTCTTCATAACAACACCTGTTATTTAACCTTTTATATAAACATAATAAAGTTCAAATATATCTATTATAATTTTTATATAGTTACATATCTGCAATGGTTTTTTTTTAATATGTATAATCAATATCTTTTAATATTTTATATCTTTCTATTGTAGACTACAACTTCTAGTTTCAGAAATTATAACTAATACACTTTTCCAACATCTGTAACCATATATTTAAAGGGTGACTAAGTATTGATTATAATTTTAACAAATATATATATAAGTATTGATTTTTCTCAATATAAGTGTTAGTTTTTAAATACTAAACTTAGTTTTATTACGTACTATGTGTGTGCGTGCGCGCATGGGTAATAATAATAAATGAAACAAGTATTAGCTTAGTTGAGAATAGATACATAAATAACTGAATGTACTTTTGAATTTTTAAAATTATTATTAAAATTTATAGTTAATTAATAATTTTATTTATTGTTATTATTACAATTATTGATCTATAACAGTTGTTTTTATTTGGTTTACATATATGTGTATAAGTGGATAAACATATTTATAAATAAGTATATTTATATATGAATATATTCAATGTATTAAGATTGTGAATGTTTCAATGCATAATATAGATGTGCATTAAATAAGTATAGATAAGACTGTATAATACATTCATATATAACGATAAGATTCTTTATTAAGAAATATATAATTTTAAAAAAGATATAAAACTAGGAATTAAAATAGATATAATGGTGTGTATTTGTATGCTAGTATTTTATATATATATTTATGTTTATATAAATAATTTTATATTTTAGGCACATTACAATATCCTATTTATAAGAAAATTAAATTAATATATTACCATGGTCCAGAAGAAGACTACTAACCAATCAAAACATTGGAAAAAATAATATTTCTTTTAGAAAAGGACATTCATGGACAAAAAAAAATGTTATTTTCAAACAGTATATTTGATGAAACCAGAGATAGAATTTTTTTTTAATCTCTATAAGTGTTCATAGCTAAATAATATCAGAAAAAACCTTAAGAATGAACATGGACAGAATAATAAATTTAATTAGAAAGAATATTCAACAATTCACTCAGAAACAGAAAAAAAAATTCCCTAAGGTCATCAAGATTGAATGTTGATTTCATAGAGCTTTGCAGTTAATCTTAGTGTTTTTGAAGATGAATACAAATTTACATTAATATTCCACAATTTTAAATACAGAGATTTAAACTCAAGATTTTTCAGTCTATTCATTTTCCACTTTATCTCAAGCAATCGATTTCCATGATCATACACATGCGAAAAAGATACATGATCCCATATATATATAGTGAAAAACCAGTACTCTTCAGTTGGGAAATATCACAATCTCCCACACATATTTACAATTGGTGCTTGGCTTATATTAAGATAGACATTCCTCAAACTTTAATGGACACCCTTCAGCCTTCTCTCCTTCCAATTATTCCACCATCCATTTCATTGAAAAACTGATAATGGAATGGTCAAAACCCTTGTTGAATTTAATATTATAGTCATGCCCATGTAAACATTACATAAATCTAACCATTCATATTATCGGACTTTACATATTTGTATATATTAGTAGGAGAAGGATGGGTTGAACTAAGATGTTAAACCTGTAGATTGCAATTGCATTTTTTAAGTGTAATTAAAATAAATATACATAGATCTATTAGTATATATGGGGTTTAAACTCAGACTCTCACATAATCCTCAACTATATATGCTATCTTATACTGCTAATGCACTTGATCACACACATGTTGAAAAGATAAACAATCACCAATATGAGTGTTTTGTGCTAAACCAGCACTTGTCAGTTGGTCCAGATTATCATCTCCACACATATATACAATCAATGTTCAGCTTATATTAAGATAGCCAATCTTCATACTTTAATGGACAGGCTTCAATCCACTCCATTCCACAACTCTTCAGCTCTCCATTTCATGGAAAATCTGATGATGGAATACTCAAAATACACATTGGTACCAACCTTCTCATCCTACCCCAGATCTGGTCAATATGGGTAGGATGAGAAGGTTGGCACCAATGTTGATTTGGAGCATTCCATCATCAGATTTATTAAATGAACAGCCGAAGAGTTGTGGGGTGGAGTGGATTGAAGCCTATCCATTAAAGTATGAAGATTGGCTATCTTAATATAAGCTGAGCATTGATTGTATATATGTGTGATGATAATCTGGACCAACTAACGAGTGCTGGTTTATCACGAAATACTATATTAGTAATTATTTATCTTTTCAACATGTGTGTGATCAAGTGTGTCAGCAATATGAGATAGCGTGTATAGTTGAGGGTCGTATGAAATTCTGGGGTCAAACCCCCTATATATTACATATTTGTATGCAGGTATGAAAAAGCCTGTACTGTAAAAAAAAAATCATATTACTCAAAGTCTTGAAAATTTTAATTAGACTAAGGTTTAGATTTAAAAACTAGGTTTAGATTTAAAAACTATCTTTGATTCTTACACAATACAAATAAACACTTTAAATTCAAATATATTTTATTTAATTTCAAGACTGCTAACCAAGTCAAAACAATGGAGAAAAAAATATTTAAAAAACAAAAACAAAACATATTTATCATTCTATGAAAATAAAGTCTGTTTTGTGATAACTACATCCATAATTATTATTATATATGTGTGTGCATATGTATGTGTGTATGTATGATAATGGAAATAACATCTCTTTGTGCTCTCAGTATTATTGTTAGAGATCTCTATATCAAAAGCCTGCGTGTATAGAATGATCATTTACACTTGCTACCTCAGATTTTAAAGAGACGAACATTGTAATAAGTGATAGTATTAAAGGATAAATTTAAATTCACATCAGATATAAACAAAGATTTTAATGTAGCCAATAAATATGCAACATAGAATAATTTGCCCTCTTTTTTAACATTGTTGTAAGTAAATAATATTTATAGTATATGAAAAAGGAAATCATTTTCCTTATTTTACTTATAATTTTAAAAGGGTAGCTATCAGTATATAAGTGTTTGATTGTTTGGTCACATTATAGCTAAACACTGTTTGAAAAATACTTATTATTAAACATTTATATAAGTCTGTCAATATAGATATAGATATATTAAATATGGTTAGAATATATGTAATATTGCAAAATTTTTAACTCTATTACAAATATAAGTTTTGATGTCATTAACCACTATTTAATATAAAATAACAAGTTTGTCCTCTTACATTATACTTAAATTCCGAATAAACAGAGCTATTATCATGTGATAAATAAAAATCTGACCTTTATATATAAATATTTCACCTGCACATTTTGTGTTTAAATCAATAAAATATTTGAAACAAATATAAAATAAACCTGAGTTATTAAAATGCATCACATTAAAATATTTGTATATATAAAACTCAGTCTATTCTAGCATATTTGTAGGGTTTATAACTTTAGTACTTTTGATGATTATGTTCAGTTGAGAAGCATATAAAAGAGATTTATTTCATTTGAGAGATTAGGGTGAACTGGCTCTGAAAAAGGCTTCAGGACAGTTGAAACATTGTTGTATGTACATATGTACAAATAAAGAGTTTTGCTAAAAAGGGCTTGAAGTGATTTGGATAAATTGTATTTATAGAATAATGATAGGTATGACTGAAGAATGTAAAATCTGGCATCATATTGGAAATTATTTGCCTTTCCCTGGAATATTTGAGGGTACGATTTGCTGGTGTATATAGACCATGATTTTATTCATGTTAAATCTAAGTTTATACAAGTATGTTGATTGAGGATGCATTCAATATGGGGAAATGCTTCTGAGATGGACAAAATGCTGTACATGGAATATATTGGTGTGCATGTATAATTTGGAGATCTGAAAATGGCTGGTATCTGCTTTAATAGGGAGTTTATATAGAATATAGAAAATGAAAGTTATTACATTAAGTGGTGATCCTTGAGAGATGGATTGCATAGGAGTGAATGATTGTGAACTTTTCCCATTGAGAGCAATATAAATCTCTCTGTTTTCAATAAGTTGGTAATTAAGTAAAGCAGAATACTTGGAATGGTAGTGTTAGTCAGCATATTAATTAGAATGGAAATAGAAACAGAGTCAAATGCAGACTCTATATCTAGCTGAACTGCAGTTGGAGTATATTTTTTCAGTCTTGAGACAACTTTGAATATCAGAGCAGCATGTATGGCAGAAGAGCCTTTGTTCACAAACTGCACATTGAAAATTAAAGGAAATATGTATGGCTCCAGAGGATCCATTATAATTTTTTTTCAGTATCTTAATTTCAGTGAATCCATGGAAATTGGATAAAGGTTGATAAGAGTAGAGGTTAAACCTGTTTTTTGGTAAACAGTGCAATTGACATTGGAAGAGACCTTTGATGTCATATATCCTTTGAGATAGATGTTTCCAGGTCACAGAGGTATAATGTAGTAAAGTATCTAAAATGGGCAAAAACAAAATCAGGGATTCCAATAGAACCTGGGCAAGTTATTTATGGTGGCAAGCTCAGGTAGTCCAAATAAATCTGAAGGTGGTGTGAATGTATTATAGATTTGTAACCTCTGCTTGAAGTATTGATATATAGGATTAATCATGGTATAACTGCACACATATTACCGTCTACTTGAAGTACCATATGGACTTTTAGTTGTGAGTGGATTGGTGGCCCAGAGCCCAGAAAATAAATCTCTGAGTTTATGTGTGTTGATGATTAAGACAAATCCTTTTTCTTAATGGCAAGATATCCTTTAAGTTGGTTTGTGGTTTTTTGAGAAGCTTGGAAGAGTGTGTGAAACTGTTGGTAAGTATGATGTGCAGGCTTGATTTGCATAATCTATATTTGCAACTAATTAATCAATACCAGAAGTCAGGAAGGTGGAAGTGAACTTTATGTGAGATTTGGATATTTAATGATATTATATGTATAAAGGAGAGATACTCTATGGTATATGAGGGTAGAAGAACTTGCAAATAAATGACTGTGGTATATAGTTCATCAAAATTCAGGATGAAAGACTTCCCCAGAATGGTCAGAAAAAAGAGTAGGATTAATGTCAAGTTCAATTAAATAACATAGAATTGGTGAGTAAAAACAAAGTTTGATGAGTGAGGCATGCCATTTATTATAGTATGCAATCAAGTTGGAAGGTTGAAAAACTTGAACATTCATAAGGGAAAAGCTTATTAGATGAAGTTACTTTGACATGAATGATTGATAATCAAGATTAGAACCCCCCATTTAAGCAATTGTTTATCTATCAACATCCCAGGTAAAAAGTTCCAGTTTTATTTGCTTAAAATTGATTTAAAGCTTTCAATTGACAAAATAAAATTCTTCTCTCTTAATATAAAGTTTTGTCTTTAATTGCTTGATAACTCATTCATCAAACTTGTTTAAATATACAATCAAAATTTACAAAATAATTAACTCGTCTAACAATTATTTGCTGATTAATGATTATGACTGAGTGTCATATGACCAGATAACTGGCACTAATTTCATTAATACTGAGTTTCAAAGTTCAGAGATAATACAAACAGATACTGATACTGTTAAAAATAATACTTACTAGATCAGTAGCAAAAACAATAATAATAATCCCACAGTTATAAATAACAAAAGTAACAATATTTCAACCACTTTTAATTTCACTAACACTGACTTCCAAAATTCAAAGATAATACTAACATATGCTAATGTTACTAAAATAACTCTCAACAGATCAATAATAAAAGAAATAATTATCTGATAGATGTTGATAAAATAAATAAAACTATTTCAATAATTCCCAAGTCAGCTCCAAGATATAGAAAAACCATTCCTAGTGATATAAAAAAACTGGACTGCAATCCCCAAAAAACACAATCCCCCTTCTACAGTTTGGAACACAGATGCTCTTATGATAATCAATGATAGGTTCAATAATTCAATCCCAAGAGGATTATTTGCAACTTTTTTTTCTACTCATTATTATTTGATGCAATATTCTTGCATGGGCTGTGGTAGACCATTGCATATATTACTCATCATACAAAGCACAGGTATTTTATAATTGAGTTCTTTCAGACCATACAGAGTGACTGATTTTAAGATAAATAAAATCATTTAGAAACTTTACCTTAATTACAGTGGATCCAAATTGCTACCTATATCACAGGGGTGCTCAAAATATTTACTTGGGATACTCCCTTTAATATTTCTAGTGTAGCATGCAACCATTTGGCAAAGTTACAGCTTTTCACCCCATATGTCTAAAGAATATCCTGTCCCTAGTAATAGCTATGATTTGAAATTCCAACACAAATCCTTAATTAAGAAGCTATTCTATGCCTATATATCAGAAGATTGAAACCCCACTGCTATTTCTGACACCAGTGGGATCATTTAGTAGTGCATTGTGCTAATCTCCAAACTTCATGTTCAGGAAAATCATCTGATCACCTAAATCTCTATATCAACAAATAGTCAACAGCATGTATTTCCATGATTACATCTATCAATAGCCATGAGGTTATCTATACACATACTACCTAGTCTATATTCTCATATACTCTCAATCCTTATCCACATCTATTGATTTGACAATTCATGAATTGACAATTCATGAGCCAGATAATGGTAATCATGCCAACAACATTTAACATACAAACAACCCAGACTCAGTTAACATTATTTCTAACACTCCTCCCAGTGCAACAACTGAAACCTGCACTGTTTCAAATAAGATTAATACTGTCCTAGCAGGCTCTTATTTATAATTATACATATGACAATGACCATACTATTTATAGTAAAACCTCATTACATATTATTGAACAATTTTTCCATGTTTACCACCTATATCAATCATGTCTCTCCCATTCCTTCTACTGAAACAAAACGAAAGCCAGGATGAACCCTTCCAAAAGGCGTGGCAACTTAAAACTAAAAACAGATGTAATTGCCCTGTTGATTCTGGACATGGACTATGTGACAGTCACACCTCATATAAATTGAATGTTGCTTAGTTGACTCCTTGGAATAATGCATCTCTATCTCCCATCAACTACAATAAATATACTCAACAACTAGACTGGTAATACTGTTAGCTAATGATCAACCATCATTATAAATTTTATAAGCTGACCAGACCTTCATGAAAACATTAAAGTTTACACCTACCCTGAATGATGACTAGAATTAATTACCCTAAAGCCCCCCAATAAATGAAACTAAAAATTATTGCACTTAATATTTGAGATATCAACTCAGCATCTAAACTTTTAAATTAAAAAAGTGGATAAGCAATTATACAATCTCATGTGCTAGAGTTGCTTGAGACAAAAATTTACAATGGATCTTATATTGACCTGCTACTTATCTCAATAGGCAGGGTTCCTATGCCTGCTCCAAAAACACATCTTCACCATCAGCTTTAACTGATATTGCTATCACTCCCAGCTGCCCCTTTCTCATCATTTAAGATTATTTATATAGACTCAAATATCTTAATCACAACATTTTATAGCCATATTACAACACTAAATATTATATTTGTATAAATCTCTCCTGGTCCTACTGTTATTTCAATCATTATTTTGACAATTAACTCTTTATTTGCCTCTTCCTACCATTCAACTATTATTATTATTTTTATTATTATTGTTCTTGTTGTTCTTGTTGTTGTTGTTGTTGTTATTATTATTATTATTATTATTATTATTATTATTATTATTATTATTATTATTATTATTATTATTATTATTATTATTATTATTATTATTATTATTATTATTATTATTATTATTATTATTATTATTATTATTATTATTATTATTATTATTATTATTATTATTATTATTATTATTATTATTATTATTATTATTATGGGTTATATAGCATTACATAAGTTTGATTGTAAGGGTTATAGGGTTCAATCATGTTGTACATTTTTATATGGATTAATTTTAAAAATTACATTAATCAGGTTTCAAGATATATTTTTTTACAAATCCTGCTAGTAGTTTTGGATATAGAGATGGATATCAAGTTTAATCATTAAAGTCTTAAAAAACAATTCAATATAAAACTCAACTTCATAGATAGATCGATAGATATGACCTAAGATTGTAAAATCTGGCATCATATTGGAAGTTATTTACAGTCAGTAAATTAATCTTGATTATTGTTCTTTTAATTATTGATCTTGGAGTACAAAAGGAAGATAAATTATAATCCATGTGATGTGAACTCATGCTATTGGTGCTGTACAAAGAACAAAGTCAATTCAGAGTAGAATTTCATATGAAAGCTAACAGATAGTGATAGATGGGAGTAAATTCTGTAATCTTGTGATGAATGGAGTTGAAGGTAGTTAGTGAATGTAAGCTATGTTGAGAATAACAGATGGTACCATTGAATGCTTTCAAAATGTGGTTATTGTTTAATTATGACTTTTTATAGATTGGATAGTTGTTTTAATAGTGACCAGGTAGCAGCAAAAATATCTGGTAGTGCAGTAATGTTATCTTGGGTCTTTATTTGTTGGAACTTCTTGATGAATGTAGCTAGGTGTATTCTGGTATTGTTGCCAATAGTGAAAATGCAGCAGGTGGACAGGATAAAAGTTGTTGTGTGTGCTATGGGGGTAACTTCTGATAGGATTGAATTAGCTGCCATATAGGTGAAACTGGTCATCTGTATGTAGTCACCATGATAGACCTGATTTTGGTTGAGGACTTGACCCTGCTGGAAGAGGGACTGTTGAGTTTCCTCAGCTGCATAATATAAGTTGCAGAGTGTGTTGTTGGTAAGACATGTAGGTTAAGATGAACTAGGAAATCAAAGAATTTAGACTGCAGGGATCATCTTTTGTAGGAGTGTAGTACTGGGATGGTTATAGATACCAAGCATGGGAGAAGGGAAATCTTTGTTGGCTTCCAGATATATAGCATATGTTTGCCAATATGTGTATTTATTATTCATGGGGAATGGTGATCAGTTGGATGGTGATAGGTTGTTGTTGTTATTATTATTATTATTATTATTATTATTATTATTATTATTATTATTATTATTATTATTATTATTATTATTATTATTATTATTATTATTATTATTATTATTATTATTATTATTATTATTATCATCATCATCATTATTATATAATAAATTACTTTATTATATCTGCTTCTGTTGGTAGGTTTAAATAATCTTTCAACTGAGGTAATGAATACAAATAAAAAATAATAATAAGTACTTTTATCTAAAAAGTGCATTTAAGATCAATACAAAAGTAAATAAAAATAAATCCGTAAACAGAACCGTTAAAAAGGTACTTTTAATTGTATCACATAGATTTCCCATTTATATATACTCTCATGACAGGGGATGGGCGTCAATAATATGTAACTCCCTTTTAAATGTTATATATATTTTTGTATTAAAATTACTAAATTCTCTTCTTCTTTGGTAACCTGATTATTTTATCTTGTTTGCAAATATGTGCAATATATAATTCTGAAGAGTTAATAAAAGTGAGGTCAATAAACCTATGTCACATATCTAGATTTTTCCGAAGACTTGTGATGATGGTTTTTTAGCTGTATTTATATATTGGACCATTTCCGTAATCTAATATAAGTATTGAATGTCTTTAGAAAAATTAACTTTATTTAAATAATCCAAATACATTCAACTGTTAGAAATAGCACACAGGTTAGTATAGGCACAATGCATTGAGAGGTATTATTCTCCTCTCTTCTTCAGATGTTGCTGGCCTGACCAGTGACAGTACTAGCTTGATAATGAAACCTGGACCCTTAGATTCTTGGATACTGAAGTTTTCAAGAAACACTATTCAACAGAGCTATCCTGCCAGTTGGTTAGAATGTTACCTTAAAATTTAATACTCAAGAATTGAAGGGTCCAGATTTAATTCCCAAACTAGTACTGTCACTGGTCAGGCCAACAACACCTAAAGAAGAGAGGGAACATAATACCTCTAGAAACATTGTGCATATATTGTGTACTATTACTAACAGTTGACGAACAGTTGAATGTGTTTGGAATATTTAAATAAAGTTATTTTAACAGACATTCAATGCTCATATTAGTCTAATATATAATACATACTCTTGTTTTGATTATGCACTAATATACATAGAGTTATACCTTCTCTTTACTAAAACCTTTTATAAGAAAAAAATTTCTATTATTATATTAATCCTTTTATTTTCTTTTTTTTTATATATATTTCTGTCTGATTGCCATAATTATGTATTAATAATATTTCCTGTGGTGAAGATTAATCAGTTCTTGTCGATAAATATCATTTCAACCTGAACAGAAAAAAAAAAACAATTATAAAATACTGCTTTGTGCTACACTAAAAATCACAGATATTATGGGAACATTGAATATAGTAGATGATTTTTTATGGCTGAGGTTATTCAAAATATTTTATCAATAATAATAAACATTATTATAGTCTTATGTGATATGGCTAGAGTTAAGCTACTTGAAGATCTAGTTATTGAGGTGTCCATAGGAATACAAAAATCTAAAGCTTTAATAATTTTAGAATTATCCAAACTTCTAATGTATAGATTACAAAATGAATTGCATGCATAATGATATCTTAGAAATTGGTGAAATGAGTGAGTATGGATGGGAACGTTTTAGATCAGGAACATGCTCTTTGCTAATAACAAACAGTAGAAAATATGATTTTTATTGTTAGAAAAGATGTTGTGGGATTTTCCTTGGACCTAATTCTAGGAATAAGTCACTGATATCAATTTTATTTAGTGGACAGCCATTTTTATTACTATTACACAAGTCTATGTTTCAGGATCTTAAACAAGTGATAAAAAAATTAAAAAGTTTACTAGCAAGCAGTAGTTAAAGAATGATAATGTCAGTCAGTATGGAATTGGGAGAAAAAATGAAAAATAATTCTTAGCAATAGTCTGTGAATTCATCCATCTTTACATTAACAATACAACAAGCAGCCAAATCACTGATTATGCACATGGTTATTTATGAAAAGGACTTCTACATGTCAACTTGATTATATTATTGGCAGTCAGTAGTAGAAAACTTCAATTTTAAATTAATTTTTTTTTATAAAAGCGTACTGTAGATTGCAGCAGGAAACAATCATATATAAACTTCAAGATAAGCTGGAAAAGACCTACATGCTTATCCAACATCCTAGAAATAATTTACAGAACATACTTCCTGCTTTTAAAAAACATTTCAGAAATCAATTTAAAAATTTGCAAGTAATGGCTCATCAAGTAAACTGAAAATATAAGTGGAAAACAATTAAAGAGGAATATGAAGAGGGAGAAAATGAGAAAGATGTAAAATAAGATGTAAAAAATGTATAGAAGTAAAATTGGATGCCGGCAGCTATGGTAATAATTGAAAATGGTTAAAGAAAGCCAAAAAATATATATTAGGGTAATTGACTAGATAGATATGCCAAAAAAAAATCCAGGAAAAATAAGGAATAATATAATAATAGAATAATAGAGCAAAACATTGAAGGTAAACAAAGATAAAATAGAGATGAAAATAAATTTAACGTGATTAACGTGAAAAGCAACAAACAATCCGGGTACTTTTGATGACCTACATCAAGAAATCTTTACTATTAGAAGCTGGAGTCAAAGTAACCTTAAAATTATTCTTGAAAAGACAATGTTATTAATAATGAAAACATTTCTTCAGATATTTTCTGGAAAGTGAATGGATTTGTGGGTAGTTTTTAATATTATATATATTGTGTAGTTTTTGTAGTTCTTTACACTTGAGAAGTCTGCTTGTAGCAGTGAAACCTTAGGTTGTGTTTTAATATTATTTTTATGCTGGTCTGGTTTAATTTTAGATTTGGGGTAGTTTTGATTTGATTTATATATAATATAAAGAGATGGACCAAAAGAAAGTCTGTAATCCAAAATCAGTAATCTATATACTTTTAACAAATATGTTATTTCAAATAAATTAAACTAATTTTAAAATCATTCTCAAGAAACAGTACTATTAGGAATTTCTTCAATATTTTGTAAAAAATTGAAAAAAAAAATCAAAAAAAATGTTCTGACATCAAGCGTTGGTGACCAATGGTCAGCACAGCCGCCTTACAAGCAGTTGTCCCGGGTTCGCTTGCGACCGATGCTTTGACATATGGAAAAAAATGTTGTGACAAATCGTGGTTTGGCCAGTTGGTAGAGCGTCGGCTTGGATCTGAGGGTCCAAGAATCGATTCTGGCACTCGCAGTTCTGGAGTTCGAACATCTTACGAACTCTCTAGGAAGAAAGTCCTATGCATTTTTTATCTACGAAAACCAAGACATTTTTCTCATTTTTATATCAAAGAAAAAATAATAATGGAATACTAAAATTTTCAAAACATTTCTTTTATATCACATTCAAGTAACATTTTTTTTTTTAAATTATAAAACGTTATTGAAACTTAAAATGAAAAAAAAAATATCTAGCTAAACAAAATGTTTCAGTAAACTTTGAAAAATAAGAAACATTAATGTTGATGAACATTAAATGGTTAGAAAGGTCAGGTAATACCAAAAAAAAAAATCCCTGTTGAATTCAATAAGACCGTTCATTCAGTTAATGAAATGGTCTTTAAAAAATAAATATGCTGGAAGATTTTATTATTTATTTAATATATAGGGTATATGAGCACAGACTTTCACATGACCCACACTACTCTCCACTTCTCCAAAGCTTTATGAATTCCTAATCAATAGACCATTTGAATGTTTTATAATTATTAAACAAGTCAATAAATAGGATAGAGGCAAGGATGTATGGCAGTCGATTCTTATGATGCCAAATTAACAGCTGACTTCAAAATCTGATTGACAGCTAAGCCTTCTTGGATTATTTATCAATAACAAGACATTCAATAGTCAAGAGATTCATCACAGGCTATGTCTGGACAGAGTTGGACTAAAAAAACAACTCTTTAAAAGAGATCAAAATTCAAACTAAGATGTTTTCTGTTACTCTGTAATGTAAAAGTTTACACTGAAAATTAAGATAGTAGATGAACTGATACTTTTAATTTGGTGATGCTGATAGAGACTTTCAAAAATACTATGACAATGAGAAAAATGAATGAATAGATACTAGATATTGAGTACGAATGAACCAGATATTTTTCCTATTTTATCACATAATGTAATTTATTTGAAAATATGTATAATATTGACAAATTTTGTTGGTGAAACAAGAATGAGATAACAAGAAAAGAGGTAGATAAATTACATTATTGCAATAATGAGGTGACCAGCAAAGAGATAGATGAACATTGTTATTACAATAATCAATGCACTATGTGAAACTTAAATAGCTATTTAGAGAGAGTATAATAACCAGAATTTAATCTTAACCATATGATATTCAATAGTATAATATGTTTTTGTGGTCAATTTCGTAATGAAATTGAGCAAATATAATATTGTCCTCATGTTTTTTTTTACTCCTGTTTTTCTTTTCTCCAATCAAGCATATAAAAATGGGTTTTTTTAATATATAAATTACTTTAGCACATATTAACTTTAGTATGAAAAAAAAATTGATATCTTTTTTCTTTCATCTTTATCAATTTTATGTATAGAGTGACAAAATTAATCGAATTCTTATTTATGATAAATTTACTTACAATAATACTGGCAATTTTAAAAATGAATCTACTGACTAAATTTTTATTAAATAAATTAAATGTATCAGATCAAAACAAAAAGAAAGATTTAGTAAAGGTTTATTAATATTATTAAAAAAAATTAATTAATATTACATATTCTTGAAGTAATATTTGCAATCTCCTTCTTGTTTAATTAATAGGGACTGAATATATTATTAAATATATGCAATAATATTCCCCTTTTTATATACTTTCTTCAGTGCAACATCCTGTTCTGATAATTACTTTATTTGCATATAGCTTTGACTGTCCAGCATTCTTCATCAAAACTACAAAATATATACATGCTACCTAAATATAATCCAATATCTAATATAATATTACATTTATATATACATAATTCTTAATTTACTTACAAAAGGCTTAACTTTTTGTATATATCATTATATTTTTATATTAAATTTGTTTTTCCTTATTTTGCTAATATTATTTAATAATAGCTTACGATTTTATTGCGACCAATTTTTTATATTTTTTTGTGATTAATTTTATTAAAATTAATACTTTTTGTTTATTTATATTTTATACTTTTATAATATATTTATTTAACTTATAATTTTAATTTAACTTTTTTTAAATTATATGATTTTTAAGTTTTTTAATTTTATAATTAAGAATAAAAAAGTTATATTAAATTAAAGTATAAGTTAACTAAATAAATATATTATTGAAATATAAATATAAGAAATATATTAATTTTAATTATAATCATATATCATAAAAAATATAGGCTATATATATATATAATTGATAGTAATAAAATCATAAACCATAATTAAATAATATTAGGTAAAATAAGAAAAAAAATCAAATATAAATATAAAAATAAACACATAAAATTATAGTTTTATAAGTCAGTTAAGAATTATGTGTATACAAACATAGTATTATAATATATATGTGCATATTTTGTAGCTTTGATAAAGACTGCTGCATAGTCAAAACTGTAAGAAAATGAAACAGTAATAAGAACAAGATGTTGCAATGAATTCTGTGTATAAAAAAGGGATATATATTTTCATATATTTAAAACTATTAAATTTTTATTGCTTTTTTTTTATTTTTTTTTTATTATATAAAGAATTAAAGTAATGCTGCGATAAAACAAATTGTAACACTCTTATATATAACTTCATTTTGAATTTATAGATGTTTTTTTTTTTGTTATTATTTGCTGGTTTGATATTAGATTGATTACATAAATACCAAATGATTGAAAGAAATGATTGTTTGATCGATTTCCTTGTTATGACATATGAGCTTAATTGAAAACTCTTTCTTTGAAATACATGGTGACAATCAAATAAAACAATTTCATAGAAAACATTAAATTAATAAATAGCTAATGTGATGTAAAATCACTTTTTTTGTCATTTCTTTTTAGTACTTTTTAAAAAAAAAAAAATATTCTTGTCTTTCTATGTCTCAAAATTCATTAGCTGAGAAATTTTAAGATTTTTTTTTTTTTTTCTGCAATAACTTTTCCCAAGTAATATTGATTTGATTTATCTCAGCCTTTTTATTCATGTTATGGCATATTTTATAACATTTTCATAGCCATTCTTAATATTCTCTGATCATATTGATCAACTTTTTTCATAAAGTATATTTTATAAAAATTGATATCACATTTTTAAATTTATTATGCAAGTAAATGTGTTATACACTTTTGTAATATTAATTCTACAATTAAAAATCTATAAGTGGTTTTCATGATCTATGAAATAAGGCAAACCCAACATGAAATTTTATGATCATTGTGGTATTTAAAAAATGTTTTATCATTAGATATGAAAATACTTCACTATTTTTAAAAAATAATATAAACAGTAAAGAATTTCTACATCCCAATGATAAAATTTATTTAGAATACTATGGAATTTATAAAATTTAATGCTAAATCTATCTGCTTTAATACAATCAGGCCAAATATAGAATTAATGTCAGAAAAAAAACATATTTTTTGGTTTGGGGGAAAAAATCTAGTTTTATTTACGTATTAAATTAATAAAATGTGGTATCAATTATGTTTAAGGCACATGTGAAAATGGTTAAAAGCCTTTCTTTTTTTAATTACAGACATACTGTGCATTTAATAAATAATAAGAACGTTACTAAACATGAATTCTGACAAAAAATTGACTAAATGAACCCAGCAATTATTAAAAGAATATAAATATTTAAAAAATATATGTAACATAAATAAAAAGTCTGAATTAAATATGATCAATGCTATGTGGAAAAAAGGTCATTTAAAATTTCTTGACTAATGATCAATTTAACCAAAGGAACATATTTTTATAATTTAAAAAAAAAACTCTGACAAAAATGAAATTGTATTGAATAAAAACTTTTTTTAATATTTTAAATACAAGTATATTTTATATAAATGAAGTCAAGATGTAATATAGGAGATTTGAATACAGACTTTGAATTTCCCTTCAGCCATCCACTCTATCTCATACACATGATCACACATTTGAAAAAAATAAATGATCTCCAATATATGTATTTTCTGCTGAACCAGCACTCATCAGTTGGTTCAAATTATCATCTCCCACACACATATGTAATTAGCTCAGTTTATCTTAAAATAGCAAAACTTTAATGAATAGAGTTTAATCTACTCCACCCTTCAACTCTTGAGCCATCCTAATCCATACGATTGAAAACTTTATGATGGAACACCCAAATCTCTTGTTAATGTCAATATTATATATATATAAAGCTGTTTACTTGTTTGCTAATATATATATATATATATATATTGTAACCTTTAGAGAAGAGAGATGACGGGGGGGGTAGGTGGCGATAAAAAAATGATGAAAAAAGAACGATATGAAAGAAAGGAAGATAATGAAATAAAGAGATGAGAAATGGAAGATGAGATGATAAAATGGAAGATGATGATGAAAAGAGAAAGAGAGATGAGATGAGATGAAAGAATAAAATAATAAACTAAATATCCAATGATGAGAAAAATGCACAAAGATGAAATGATGAAGATATTAGATAAGATGAAGATGGGAAAGATAAAATGAAGATGATGATAAGAGGAAGATGAACAAATAAGAATGATGGAATGGAAATAGATAAGATGAAAGATAAATTATTAGAGAGAGATGAGATGAAGATGAAATGATTATTACAGACCAACTATCTTAAGCAGAAGAGGGAAAAGATGAAATGATGAAAAGATGAAGATATTAGATAAGATGAAGATGGGAAAAGATGAAATGAAGAAGATGATCAGAGGAAGATGAACAAATAAGAATGATGAAATGGAAATGATGAAGCTAACAATGATAAAATGAGAGAAATATTAGATAAATGATAGATGAAAGAAGATGAAATGAATAAGAGACAAAAATGATGGAATGAAAGAATAAAATGGTGATGATGATGATAAACTAAATATCCTAATCTAATCAATTAGAGACTCCTAATGACTTGGCTCAGTGGGATTACAATAAAATCAAGGATGAATGATGATCCAGAGAAATACAATCGGACAGAGACCAAATCCAACATCACTGCAAATAACCATTATGGCATATTCTTAATTTACCATAAATAATATAAAAGACAATTTAAATCATTATTTAATAGTTATTAGAATTGTCCTACTATCAGATCATACACTCTGAATAAAGCAATTGATACTTTGTTGGAAAGACTATCTCCCTGAAATATATTAACAAGGCAACAAGAGTAAACACTCTCAGGGGTTTTAAAACTAAGCACTTGTGCAAGATAAAAGTTTAAGTTGCCTGATAAATGATTGCTTGGATAAAGAAGCAAGTGAGTGATATCTGGGCCAACCATAAGTCAACTATCTTATGTCCAATCATAGCATAATAAAGAAAATATGTCAATTTAAAAATTGTATTATTTAGTCTAAATTTAAACCAGTTATGGCCTATTACCCAAGACATCACTCGAGCAGGGAAAACGACAAGGGTACTTTTTATGCCTTTCCACATACTCACAGACAACCTACTAATGACCTTAAATGCAGATGAATTTAAAAATATACAAGTTAATATAAGATAATGTGCAGCTTTAAAAATAAATAGTAAATACTCTTCTGAAGCACTAATATTCTTTATTTCACATGGTATAATCTTCAGTCTAAGAAGGTATAATAATAACTTAAGAATCACCAAGATTAGCATGGCTTTATATACTTTAAACCAGTATAAAAATATATTTTGTATACATTATGAAATTTTTGTGAACCTTTGGAACTCAAGACAATATTTCATACAAAAGAAAAATAAACAGAAACAAAATTTTTTAAATAATAATAAATTTGGTTTATTAATAACAATAAAGAATAAATATTTACAAAAAAAAAAATACTGGAACAAACAAGATAGCGTTGTTGTTGTTTTTTTAAACATTTTGTATAACAATCATTGTTTTCTCTTTTAAGATAATTTTATTTGACCTATAAGTGATTACAAAAAAAAATAAAAATAAAAAGATAAGAAATAACTACACAAGGTTACAGGGTGATATATACAAAGAAGAAATGATCCAAAAGTCAGTAGAATACAAAATGAATGTTAGTGAAGAACTTAGCCTGTGGATGCAAGGTGAATATTATTCATCTAGTCTATAACGAAATACCTTTGTTAGTAAACCCTGTTTTGGCAAGTTATGGTTGGAGGGTTTTATTAAATCATAATAGATATTAAATCATAATAGATATTTTCATATAAATTATTTAGGGGTTGGTTGGAGAGGAGCTGTTTAGACCAGTTGTGAATTCCCAGGTTAATATGGCCAGGTATGGATCGGCCTCTCTCTTGTCTGTTTCTTGGATATTTTTAATTATGCTGAGGAAGCAGTTATTGATTTCATTAAGCGGTAATTTTTGAAAAATCACCTTGCATCTGGTCAACCAGATGGCAAAGTTTATGTAAGTGGCAAGCCTGATTTCAGTGAAAATGCCTCTATTTAAAACCTTTTCAAGAGATGTTAGATCTGGACCATTATTATCAATGTGTTTCTGGAAGTTTTGTCTTGGCGAAGGATATGGTCCATATCTTCTGGGCTGGAAAGACAGAGACAACATATGGGATCTATGCAGAAGCCTCTTCTATTAAGAAATATAGCAGTGGAGAGGCTACCAAGGTTAATTTTGAGAAGGAAGTCTATGTGTTTAGGTGCTAGTTTCAATCTATGGGCTAGTTTGCGCAGTTTGTTTATGTTGATGGGGAGGTAAGTGTGTGCCTTCTGGGTATTTGAGTTGGATAAGTTGAAGACTTCCCAATAGATTATTTTTGAATTGAACATGGTCGTGGAAGGTACTATGTCGTAAAAATGTATGAGATCTGTATTTGAAGCCAGAAGGGAGTGAACCTCTGAGGGGGTGGTCTATCAGTGGGAAGCACTTGCTCTTTGGGAAGTGGACATTGGAAGGTCCTGCAATTAGAATAAAGTTTATGGATTATATTGTAAGTTCTCTGTATTGCAAATACCTTTATTGAATGCAGTTCCAGTCCATTCATGTCTCTTGGCTTTTGAAGGATGCGCAGACTGATAAATGATCTGCACCCACCTCTACAGAGTCGCAGACAGTGGGATTCTACTTTTTTAATGAAAGCTTCTGTTGGTTTAAAACCCGCAAGATAATATATAATCTTGGGAAGTATGAGGGAGTTTAAGAGTGAAACCTTTCCAAATGTGGTTATATATATTCTTGAGAGGCATGTTATGGTGATGTCTATTTTGTTTAGTAGTCTTCGTTGTATTTCCATCCTCATTGCTGTAGGGAATAGTGACATATTGAATCCCAAGAAAGGCTGAGGCATAGCTTGTAATGAACCTGTTATCCTGTTAGCTGTTTTGATATTCCAAATTGCCGATTTGTTCCTGTTAATGGTAAGCCCATTCATCTGAGCATAGTGCTGTAATAAGCTTTCAAGAATGTTTATTTCTTTATGTGATTTAAGAAACACCACTACATCATCCATGTAGGAGATGTAGGAGATGTTTTCATTAAGAAGAGGGATGGAAATCCCAGGGAGTGCATCCTCAATTCTCAAAAGCAAGGGATTTATATAGATCATGAAGAGGAGAGCACTTAATGGGGAGCCCTGGGGAATGGAGATGCAGGGTTTGAACCCAGGGGCAATTCTCCCATTTAGAGAAAAAAATCTCTCAATTTGCTAGGAGATTCTCTATGATCTGAATGTATGCCAAAGGAACATGAAGAGAGCTCTAGTTCACCTAGTACATCTATTCAGACAGAGTCAAAAGCCCCAGTGAAGTCTAGTTGGACTGCGACTGGCCGGGATTGTTTTGTTCTACGGATATGATCAATGAGGAGTCGAAATCGGCTTACAGCATCACCAGTTGATGAACCCCTCTTAGCATATTGATGCCTGGAAAGTTTTGATATGATTTTCTCTTGAATTTTATCTTTTATAATGCTTTCGATAATTTTGATTAGGAGAGGAACCATGGATATTGGCCTAATGTTATTTAAGTCTACAGATAGATCTTTCTTTTTTATGAAAGGGACCACTGATATAGAATAGATCCCTGGAATATGTAGGCTATCAGTCAATGATTCCTCTTGTAACAGGTACGGTAAATTTTTCCAAGTGTAACAGAAGAAATCTAGGAATTCCGTGCATGCCAGGATGGGTGTGTTCAGGCAGGCTTTTAATTTTGGAGATGATATCAGCTTCAGTAATGCTGTGAGAGTTATTTGAGGCTTTCACAAATTTGTGTCATCTGGTAACAGTTCCAATGGGCTGCAGTTTGGTGGAATAATAATCCCTAATTTTGTTAAGCATACTGATGCCAGAGTAAGTAATACCGTCAAGGCACAAAGAGGAGGGTGTGTGATTTTTTTTCCTTGACTCGAGGGCCCATCTGATATAACCTGGAGTCCAGCAATCTTGTTGTTCCAGATAATTGCATGCTCACTTAATACAAATATATTCCACAAGAGTGGTTTGTTTATATGTATGTTTTAGGAGAAGGAT
This sequence comes from Epiperipatus broadwayi, assembly GCA_028023455.1. Lineage (NCBI taxonomy): Eukaryota > Metazoa > Onychophora > Udeonychophora > Euonychophora > Peripatidae > Epiperipatus > Epiperipatus broadwayi. The sequence goes on from JAQFVV010012971.1 coordinate 231,680, forward strand.
TTCTGGGATGCTGTGTTCTGTAACTTGGATGCTTTTCAGTTCAGATGTAATCCAATCAAGTTCTGAGAGTAATCTTAATGGCCCTTTCTGGTATCTATTGTAATGGTTAATAAACTTTTGTGTTGTGGTTATGAATGTATTCCATCCTTGTAATGCTGGTAGATTCCATATCTTCTGTTCTTGAAAGGTGATGTATATATCTAAGATTAATTGGGAGGGCACATTGTGCCTGTTGAGTAATCTCATCGTCCGGGGGAAGTTGGTTGATGTATGAAGTTGTGGTTGCAATTTGATGGTAGCTTGAACAGTGAGATGATCTGAAAAGGCAATAGGCCAGAGCTGTGTATCTATGAATGAGTTCATTTCAGGAGAGTAGAATATGAGGTCTATGAGCGAGTGAGTACTTCTGGTAAAGAAAGAGAAGGCTTCTTCATGAAAGAGTGCTTTCCCACTGTGTATGTTTCTAGCAACCATCTTTAAATATTTTTTTCAAAATGGTCAAAATTGTGGTTGAAATCACCAAGCCAGATAACTGGGCTAGGGTTCGATCTAATTGCTATGTTTATATTATGTATAACTTTATGTACTATTTGTTCATCTTTAACCAGATACACATTGATAAGTGTGATTCACATTGATAAGTGTGAACAGAAAACCCCGGATTTGTATAGTAGCAATAATGCAATTGGTATCTATGTGCAGGATTTTGAAGAAGTCAATAATTGAATTTCTATTGATGATAAGAGCAACCCCAGTGGTAGCTGAGATGGAAAAAGAGTATATAAAGTAACCAAAGCTCTCAATTGTTTTTATTATCATGGGGTCTGTGTGAAGGTGGAGCTTAGTTTCTGATAAGCAAAGTATATCTGGTTTTTGGAGTTTGAACCAATGTGAGATAGCAAATGCCCTGTCTTTGGAGTTAAGCCCCCTGATGTTTGAGTGACGTTATTGTGAATGACATTTTGAAGTAGGTTGCTTGGTTTCTTGTTCATTAGCTAGAATACTTGCAGTGAGCTGGTTGTCTTTTTGCATTAGGCAGACTTCAGGATCAGTTGATGGGATCCATAATGTTAAATCTTAGGGGGCTATTTGCCCAGAGGTATTAGCTTCAGATTGGGTATGATATGAGTTTGATGTATTGTCATTATCTGATTTTAGGGATTCATCTTTCCATTTTTTATAGTTGGGACTGGCATTGCACTGTATGTCATCAGAGGTTGGGGTGGTCTCATTTGAATCAATATTTCCACTATTGTTATTGTTGTGAACAAAGGTGGTGGATTGTGTGTTTCTGTTCCGGTGCTTTTTCCTTTTGCATGGTGTGGTGAAGGGTTTAGGAACATGGTCAGGCCCAGACTCTGTGAGGCTTGCAGTTTCTTCTTGCCTAGTTTCAGCATCCATTTCTTCTTGCTCAAAGTCAGAACAAGTGTCTGTTGAAGAGAAGTAAGTTTTGCTTGTCTTGTTTTGATGTGTTTGGTGGCATCCCAGTGGGTTGGTTTCTTGGCATTGGTTTTGATCTTTTATGTTGTTTTGATGAGAATCATTTGTTGAATGATTATATGTTTTCAGCTTGATAGAAGTCTCATGCTCTAAATTTATATCTCGATTATGTTCTATTTTGGGTTTTGTTTGTTGCATGTTTTGCTGTTCTTGTATATGCTCTTCTTTTGAACCACACCGATGTGACTGACCCGCAAAGGTACCGCAAGAGGTGCAGTGTCTGGATGGGCAGTTGCCAGCAGGTGTCCCATCTTCCTGCATTCGAAACATTGTGATTCTATTCCCCAGAATGAGATGAAAAGAGGCACTCTTCCAATACGGATTGTGGGGGGGGGGGGATATCTAATGGCACTATTCCTTTTTTTTAATGTAATTCGAAAGAGTGCTGTGTTTTGCAGAAATTCTTCTTGTATTCCAGGGACTCTAAGATATTTAAAAACAGTAATTTGCCCATAAGGCATTAGAAGGTTTTGTAAGTCAAAAATATTGAATCCCAGACCACAATTTTTTACCCTGCCACTTATTGAAGTGTCACGGACTATGTTTGGATTGATGGTAATTAGGTATCTGTTATCAAGTATCCTATATTTATTTTTAAAAGCTTGTTTTGCCATGATGTTTGTAAATTGGAGGATTAGATTGCAAGGGATGGGGTGATGTGATACCCTTTGAATAACTTTCCAGAGATCTTGGGCTTTTAGCAGTCAAAGAGTTTACTGGTTGGAAATGGGAATAATCTTAGTAAGTGGTCTGTAGTGGACAGAATGAGTGAGGCTTCATCATTGAAGATAGCAAAAGTTTTAGTAATCCTTGTGGCATGGCTTCATTGAATTTGGTAACTGTTTCAGTATAAAGCTGATGATTATTGAATTGGTCATGAGAACTGTTTGATGGCTCATGTATAAACATTCATGTGTCTGATTCCTCATCCAACTCCCCCATCAACTCAATCAATTGTTGTGTGGCTTCATTATTGTCTTGCAGATTATTTGAATTGTGTTTTATGTTTCCTGTTACTGATTTGTCATTACTATTGGATTTTACAATGTTTGCATAAGTGTTGGCTGTCATATTATCTTTTTGTGAATAATCTGGTTTAGTTATATATATTTGTGATTGCCTAAATTGTTCATTTGTTGTTTTATTGGAATCATGATTATCGTCTTGATGTTTGAAATATCCATTGTTTTGCTTTATTTCAGAGGAAGAGCTGATGTCTGTAGACTCTTCACTACTAGTGTGATCTGGGTTTTTTGTTTTGTTTTCAGGCACAAGCATTGATGTGAAACTGGATTCATAATTTTTTCTCTTGTTTGCGGAAAGATTAATTTGCTTGATAGAACTCTTCATGGTATTGTATTCTATAACATTCGCATGATTGACGTTAACTGATCGCGTTGTTCTAATTTGAATTGCTTTTTGCGTTATTTTCGCCACTGCAGATTTTATGTTTGTCTAAAAAAATATTTTGTTTTTCATTTAAAGTTGATTTAACAATGTGGTGAGGAGTTAATTCTCCATCAGAAGGGTCTTGTAAAGGGTTTCCTTCTGTTTCAGTATTTTCTCTTTGATATGAAGAAACTTATCCTTGTCGTTTTCCCTTCGTGTTTGTTTGCCAAGTTTTAATGTTTTATCGTTCAATGCGCTGGTGTTTATTTTAGAAACACAGCATTTTGCTTTTAATAAATTATCTGATTTGTTTTGTTATTGGGAAATTTAAATATTTATATATTTCTTTCCCCTGACTATCCACTATAGATTTTTGAAGTAATTCACCCCCCTCTTCCATGTTAGTTGTTGAAGGCTTGGAGCCTTGTAGGCCAGCCATGAACGTTAGGAGATGATGTTATTTAACTCAATCAAGGTGGGATCTAAATCAAGCTTAATGTGAATGTAGATTTTTAAAAAACAAATGTAAAAGTGCAAATTAATAAAATTAGTACTTACAGTCTGTTTAAAATCATTTTGAGGCGAAATCCCAGATTAAAAGTGAATATTTTATTGTCTCAAAGATGATATGATATGAGCAATGACTGGTCTGTTGAGCCGCTAGAGGTCAGTCCAAAAGCATAAAACAATCATTGTTTTGACTTACAGAAATTACAACAATTTCTTTGACTAAAGTTACTGATTATTCTTCTTTAACTTTTTTTTAAAACTATTTATTTTGATAAACACTAATAAATAAATAAATAAATACAAGAGTAAACAGAGGCTATTTGACATTTAATTCTATCCACATAATCTCCTTACTTTAATTATAAAGGTATGAGCTTAATAAACATAATCCTAAGTTTAATTGAAACATTTCATAATACTGTGGTGTTATTTAATAACCAGAATAATAAACTAATAGGTTTATATTGTATACCATAAGCTAAGCAAATGCTAAGCTGGGACTAGCATATACAGCATATATTTTAAATTATCATTAGTTACAGTGATACTATTAATATTATAGCTAGTGAGGCATTTAAATAAATCTAAGCTAAGTTTAAATTAAATTAGATGCATGTGCCACTCATCAGATATCATTTATACACATATTTTCAATAAATTCTGTCCACATAAAATTATTAACCAAATGTTTTAAAATTAGTATTTAAAAGACTTACAATTCCAACAGCAAAAACTCTGGATGAACATATTAAACTTAATATATGTGGATTGCCACTTATAACCATATTCATAATCTACATACTTAAAAATAAATATAAATTATTGTTGGTTGGTTTGTGGATGATAAAACTATTATAACAGCACAATTCATACATTGATATACCTATACACATTAAAATAGCTAAATACAACCTGAAGAAGCAAAGTTCCTCAAACAAACATATCTTGTCATTACATATCTAAAACAAATGCAACATCACCTACTGTGGTGGAAATAGCATTAATACATCATGAGTAATTGGACAAAATAAATACACATATGCTCCACAGAACTTAACAAATTCCTAAGAATATGGTGGCTTCCAGAAATAACTTTCTTTGAGGCAGAAAATAGGATGCCTGGATCTTGTCTTAGCACATCAGGAACTGGAAAGATGCACTAGGAAAGTATGATTCTCTCCATGGAATCCAAATACTTTCAAAACATGTGATTACAATCACTAAAATACAAATATCTGATATATAATAATCCTCAATGGGAATGGACACTATCACCTCATGGAAAAGCAATAAAATAAGGATGGAGAACCCTGTCTACACCATCAGGAATACTAATAATAATCACTAAAGTCTTGCTCTATGAGGCTAACAAATACTTAACTAATAACAAGATATAAACATCACTTTAACTGACTAAATCATCAATAAGAATTTTAAAAATACAACATGTATACTCAATGTCAGAACCAACAATGCAAACTATGTCAACCGACTATATAAGAATTACTTAAAAATTGAATGCATATAAAATTCTAGGCAAAGGTACAATGTATACATAATAAAATATTAAATTTTAAAATATAGTGGCTAGTGGACATTTAAAAGACTGCAAATTAATCTTGAGAGAATTAATTCTTAATGCATAATTAAAAATATTTGCAGTTATTATTAAGGTAGCATTTGTAAAACAAATGAATGGAAAACCCTTTGATAAACCTCTTTGGCTGATTTACATAAAACTGAGTAAAATATCACACATTTAAATTAACTAAGAATGAGATATTAACATCTCCAGGGATAAAAATTATCAAAATTTATGTAACTTGTAAAACGCTTATTAAATATAATAATTCTAATATTATCTGAGAATGGTAGCATGTCTACTTATTCTAATAAACCCATTAAAACCAAAATTATATAATTTAAATTACCTGGCATATTTATACCAATAGTGTTACACATATTTATAAAGTAAATATTGCATAAATAGTTTTCCGTTTTTTTTTTTTAAAACCAATAAAACAAACAAAATAAAAATACAATAACTTTAGTTCATAGTTTCAGCTTCCTCCATATTGGCTTTTCTGCTAAATACATGTATATTATTCATTGAATACTATTTATCTAACAGTGTTAAGCTTCTGGTCAAAACATTCTATTTAAACATGGCAAAGATTTCCAAATAAAACATATTTTAATAGTTCTTTAAAGTTAATGCAATTTCTTCCTTTAAAGATATCTTTAGTTATGATACTAATACTAATAAAAAATAATAAAATGGTAAGTAAAACAAATGATTCAGCTGATAATATCACTATGGGATCTCAGGTTTACTTAGACAATAATATAGCTTCAATTTCATTCTATTTTTTTTTAAAAGAACACATTTCGAAGCAGTTTTTTTTAAAAAAAAAAAAAACATCTGTTCGCATACATTTTTTTTTTTTAAGATGCTTCTAAATAATTTTTCTGTACTCTTCTTAAAATAAGAGTGGAAGCATTTTACAAGTAGGAAATTCAATCTTTCCAATGAGTTAGAAATAATTATCATAAATTTCATGTATAGATATAAGCAAGTATTTCTCAGTTCATTATAACTATACTTTAAAATTTAACAGATAAAAGTTCATCCTCAAATAATAGCAGTTTATAACATTTTTATAACTATTTAAGAAGCAGATAATTATGCAGTTTATAACATTTTTATAACTATTTCAGAAGCAGATAATTAATATAACAAAAAATATCTTGGAGTTAATATCAGGCATCATTAATATAATATAGGTACTTGAAATCAGGTATAAACGAACTTAAACAAGGATATTGAAGCTTTTCAAGTACATAAATAAATCACTATACATATTTTTAAACTTTCCTCATTTAAATTTTCTTTTATCTAATAAATAACTGAGTAATTTTCAACAATAAAGTTCAGTGTAATAAAAGTCATTTAGCCATAAATATATTAGCTGTCTATATATTAATTTCATTTCACAGAAGATATAATTTCTGCGATTGGTAAAATATTTCCTTTTAACATTTGTACGATAGTTTTAAAAGAATTAACTGAAAGTCAATGACAAGAATATGGGTTACCTCTTCCTTTTAGCAGCTGCACATTATAATCTTGGAATAATTAAATATAATTTAACATACTTTTGTTTAAAAAAATAATAATAAACTTTTAAAATAATTACAACTTGTTTTAGGATAAGAAAGATTTCAGGAAAAGTCAGGATTCAGCTCCTCAGCAACACACCTTTAATACAGTAAAACTTTCCTATATGTATCCTTATTTTTTCTCTCCTCCCAAAATTTTTTTAATGTCAATTTATTTTAATCAACCAATAAATATAATCTATTTCATTTTAACTGTAATTCCTTTTTTAAAAATCAGCTGGAAAATTAATCAATTGATAAATGACATTAGTTTGATCCAAATATTCAAATGTCACATGGTTTAATGACTTTAACTTAAAAGTTAATAATTAGTTCTTATGTAATCTTGAAAATAAAAAAATTGTATTACATAAAAAATAAAAATAGAAATACTGATATAAACTTAAAGCCAATTTCATTTATCAATAGCCCTTTTAAATATTTAATTATACTGATTTTATTCATTCATTTGTTTTTTTTTGTTTGTTTTTTTAATATTATAGCTAATTATTTATTCATTTACTTCTTACATCTATATGCATGCATACACACATACAGAGAGACAAAACTTACTTCACCTCACTAGTTAATTATAACTTTTTAATGATTACAAATAAAAATATTAATGAATATTATATTAGAAATAACTTTTAACAGGTTAATGCTAATTTACATTAAAGATTAAATTATTACTTGACTGCTTTAATAAAACTAAAGATTAATTTTAAATCAATTTGATATTAATTATTTTATTTATAATATTAGCTCAATTATTAGCTATAAACTAGAAATAAATAACATGATATACAACAAAAGTTATTTTATGACACACTTAACATTATATATTATTATTTTAAATACTAACTTAAATACTTATTATGATAGAAATGCTATCTTACATCTCAAACAAACTAATTACAAATATGTGACTTACTTTGCACACATAATTATATAAAATTTACTAAATATCACAACATTACCAATTATTATTACAGACTGTTCATTAATTAACTAATTTTCTCTTTATTTTTTTTATCATTATTTTTTTTAAAACAGATGATTATATACAATGGTTAAGCTAATATAAGTTATAGCAGCTATTGGGACCAAGTGAAGTTTCACTTAGGTGCAATATATATTTGATGGGTTTTTTTAATTAAAATTTACACAGCACAGAAAAAAACAATGAAACAAATGAAGTGTCCATGTATTTGCTAAGTCTAATGAAGATAGTTTTAAGCTATATAAACTAAATTTTTTATTAAATAATAATAAGCAAAAATCTTAAATACCAATTATTATTAAGTTTTTTTTAACCTTAATTTTATACTTGTTTAATTTGGAATTTTATAGCATATAGATAGCACTGCTAGAAAAGTTAACAGTAGGTAGAGAGATATTTCTGGTATTTAATTTTAGTATAGTTGTTTGCATATTCTAATTTCAAACAAATGCTGCATGCACACACACATATATATTACAATGGACAGTGATCTATCTCAATCTATAATTTATTTTTAAAATATAGTAGTCAGTAATGGTAAAGCAAATTCAGGTTTTATAAATTGAATTATTTTATATATGTTTGTATTATACAAGCAAATACATCAATAAAGATCTGTGTTTAAAATCACATTAAGTCAATTTTACTTTAATTTTAAAAAGATAGAGAAACTAACTTATTATAATTAAATTTATTTTAAGTAAATCTGTTTTAAAATTTATGTTAAATAAACAAAGCTTATTTAAATACTAATCCATAAATCTTTTGCCCAGTTATCTTGTATTATTATTAATTAAAAATCTAGGCAAATCAATTTTTTTAAGCTTTGCTTCAGGCTTTAAAAATATTTTAAGTTTCAATTAAATATATTTTAAGAATTAAGATGGCTAAATGCCATCTACAAACATGTGGATTTGCTTAATTAAAGAATTTTGTAATCAGGGATAATTATAATAATTGCTGTCTTGTTAATTAAAAAAAGTGTTTTGCTATGTTGATAATAATAATATAAAAAGGCCAAACTGGAAAATAATTTTGTTCTAAATTTAATCAACATAGAGTTAATTAAACTCTACCAGCAGCTGAGAGAATCAAGATATCTTGTTATTTGTCATAAAATGAACTTCACTTCTCCAACATAAAGGCCATAGCCATTAGAGTATCAAATTATGCATACTGAATTTGATCCAATGCTGTTAAACATATGCACTTTTTAACAATAAAAATTTTTATATACCAAATATATCTGGAAATCAGATCGTGACTAAGATTTGAAATTGATAAGTGGGAAAACTTTGATAGTAAATCATCAAAGAGCTTTTTTTTTAAAACATAGAACATAAATATAATTCCACTTTTATAGAAAATAATATCTGCTCAGCTGTTTTTTGGACTTGAAGGTAACCTGTTTATTTTTATTCCATCAACTTTTAAATTTTCATTACCAACAAGATAGCTAGATTTTAATTTAAGTAATTTTATATATTTATGCATTTATTTTTTATATTAACTTCCTTTTACTATTTATATTTTATTTATTTTTTATGTTAACTTCCTTTTACTATTTATATTTTATAATGCCAGCTACACTCAATCTATTTGATACCATGATGTGCTTTGAATATCTTAAATATTGTTATTTTTGAAAATACTATAATCATTTATATTTAAATATTTGAGATATAAAAGAAAATGCTTTCTTTCTTAAAAATTTTTCCTCTCTCCTAAAGATTTTTAAAACACATCCATGATTGTTAATAATCAAAATTTAGTTTTATAAAAATAAACATTAAGTTTTATTCAATTTTCTAAAGAAAAAAGTTTTAAAAAGGAAATATAACAAAGATTTAATTATTTTAAATAGTTAAAAGCTAGTACAATTAAAATGTGGTGCCTTTCTGAGAATATTCAGAAACATTAGTGTAACTTCAGATAAGTATGTGTCTAAGGTGATGTGCATGTATCATATAAATAATTCAGCAAGTTTATTTTATTTTGCTTAGATTTGTATGAACTTTGCCTTATTTACTCTATTTGCTTCACATGTCTGAAATTAAAAGAATTTATGCAAATATGTGTATGCATTTTATATAGTGATCCTACATATATATTAATAATATTACAAATCGATGTCTGTATTTCTTCAAAATAATACGTGTAAATTTATAAATAAATATTAGAAAATACAGTACTTAAAAGTTTATAAAAATATATCTATAACTGTCACTTAGCAGGCTTTCAACTATCTCTGTAGTTTTTATCAACTAATACTTTTAAAATGTCAGCTTTCCCATAATTCCATGATGTCAACTTTCCCATAATTCCGTGATCTTAACGTTTGTTGCTTGCCTATTAAAATAAATTTTGCTTGTATTTTAAGTACTGTATTTTTTAATATTTATTTATAAATTTACATATATAAATTTGCCATTCTATGAATTTTGTGTATGGTTACTTGCCTCCTTATGATATATTATTTCCACTTGGGATATTCATGAATGATTTTGATTTGCTTTGGTTAGATACATTTTGCTTTATCATCTGGATAAGGTGCTATTTATTGTTGTTTTGCATTTCAAATGGTGTAGGATCAAATGTATAGTGAATAGGTCTAATTTCATAATGATCTAAGTGGTGTGAATATTTATAGTTAATTTAACTTGTTTTGTTATTGCTTGTTCTTAAAGTGATATATGTATATATATATATATATTGTGAGCTTTTCTATATATACTATATATGTACACACATGTTAACTTAAAATATATATGTAACATAATCAAATAAATAATAAAATACTTACAGATGATATAGCATTATAATAAAAAGTTTTATAAATATTAATATTTAAAGCTGCTGAATAGGGGCAATTAGAATTGAAATATGTTTGTATTTAAACTGTATTATATTGAACTGTTAATAAACATTGTTTTGTTTATTATTAGATCAGTTTTGGCATTTTTTTACTGTTGTCTGCTCTGCTTATTGATATTTTCAAGAAATTATTCTTTGTGATCTAAAGGCAATTTTAAATGTTCATGAGTAATGATGTTTCTGTGCAAATATTTATTCTTAAAATCCTCAACAGTAAACTCTCATATTCTAGGCTATAGGTCTAGTATTGCCCTCTGGTGTTGAATATTGGTGTGTCTACTGTTCATTACTATATATATATATATATATATATATATATATATAACCATTAGAAACCAGTAAACACTTAGACAATCTCAATATAGATCACAATCAAAAATTTTAAACTGTTGTCAAGGCAAGCTCCTTTTAACAATAAAGGTGGAATATATATATATATATCAGAAACAATTATATATAATAAAATATATATATATATATCAGAAACAATTATATATAATAAAACCAAACACTTGAATTAACTCTATAATTTTTAATACATCTAAATAACAGCAATAACTAGCTAATAAATTGACTCCCATTTCTAGTAACCTTTACAAATAAAATTTAAAACTTAAATCCTATTAAAATCACAAAGAATTAACATTTCAGTGTAAATCTCAGTTTTTCAATATTCGTCGTGTATTTACAAAATATATTATAGGAAGTTGGTCATTCATGTTGGAACATAAATTTTGTGTGATTTTAATGAGATTTTAATTTTTAAATTTTAACTGTAAATGCTACTGGAGATGTCAATCATGTTATAAGCTGTATTATTTATTTATATATATGTTGATGTATTAAATAGAATTTTTTTAGCAAAGTTATATACCAAATGTCTAAATGCTAAAAATGTGTGATGATTGGAAGAATGCAGTATTAATATAAAGAAGATATTAGAAATTACAGACCTATTAGCCTTTTATCAGTTTTATACAAAAAAGATAATTACAACTCATCTACAGAGAACATTGTATTTCCACCAACCAAGAGAAACAAGCTGGATTTAAAAGTGGTTTTAGTACAATATATCATATCCAGGTATTGAGAGAAGTTATAAAACGGACAAATGAATATGAATTGCCGTTATGCATTGATTTGTAGATTATGAAAAGACACTTGATTTTATAAACATTTCTTCAGTGATTAAAGCATTGCATCATCAGGGTATAGATCCAGGATATCGTCATATTTTAAAGAATATTTATAAAAATGCAATAGCAGCAATTAGATTGTATGATGATTAGGAAAATCAACATTGACAAGGGTGTAAGACAGGGTGACTCCATATTTCCAAAACTTTTTATAGCAGTGCTGCAAGAAGTTTTTTGTGAATTAAAATGTGAAGCTAAAGGAGCGAAAGTAAATGGAGATTATTTAAATCATTTAGATTTTGCAGACGATGTAATTGTTTTTGCAAATATGCTTTATAGCTGCAGGAAATGTTGCTGGAGTTATCAGAAGAAAGTAGAAAAGTAGGATTTAGGATATTTAATGAATTTTCTCAAAGTATGAAAATAAAGATTGATTATGATGAGTTAGAAGAAGTTAACAGCTACAAATACTTTGGTCAGATTATTAATACAGATGGAAACATAATGGATGAAATTAATCATAAAATTAAACTTGGTTGGAGTGCTTTTGGTAGAAATAACTAGATACTAAAAGAAAATATGCTTAGGTGTTTAAAAAAGAAGGTTTTTAATAAATATGTTTTACCAGTTCTTACTTATGGATCTGAGACTTGAACACATAATAGAAGAACAGTGCAGAGATTTCAGACCATTCAAAGAAGTATGGAGAGATGCATGTTGGGAGTAACAAGAAGAGATCGAAAAAACGCAATATATGGTGGGTAAGAGAACAATCAAGTCTTTCTGACCTCACTGAAAAAATTAAAAGACTGAAGTGGAGTTGGGATAGACATATTTTTAAAAGAGATTATAATAGATGGACGATTGAAATCTTAAACTGAATTTCAAGAGATAGTAAAAGACTCAGAAAGAGACCATATATATGAGATGGATGGATGAAATAAGAAAGTGTGCATGGGTGGTGTGGAGAAGAGAAGTTAAAGATCGGAGATGGATTGAACTTGGAGAGACCTTCATTCTGCAGTGGATTAATAATGGTTGTTGATGATAATGATGATAATAAATTGTAGAATTAACTCCAATGTTTTGTTACATATATATATATATATATATGTGTGTGTGTAAATTACATACACTACTCCCACGATTAAACAAATCAATACAATATAAGCATCTATTGCGTAATTGGTGTGTTGATTTAACAATAGATTACTGATATTTTTTAGCTTGTTAAAGCATTAGCACTGTGGTGATATAATTTACATATGATAAGCAATTAGCGATTAGTATTATGATTTAAGCTTTTTCAGATCCATAAAAAAAATAATTATAAAGGAATTATTTTTCACAAGTTAGTCATCTACTGTTTATGAAACTTTTTATTTATTACTTTCTTGTTTATATTCTTAAGTTTCCTAAATAATCAGCTATCTGAAAAAAACTGCTCAAATTCTATTAAGTTGCAAACTCAGCTTTTTTCGCCTAGCGTTGGTGGCCTAGCGGTTAGCATAGTTACCTTCCAAGCAGCTGGCCCGGATTCGCTTCCCGGTCAATGCTTTTTTTTTTTAAGTGTCATAGCATCGGCCGGGACGCGAACCCGCAACCCGGGCAACTACCTGCAAGTGCAAGGCAGTTGCGCTGACCTCTGGACCACCATTGCAAGACCCGGTCAACGCTTTGACATATAAAATTTAAAAAAATGATTATTTATACATTGCAGTTTTTATTTTAAAATGTACATGTTATAAAAACAATAAATCACTTTTGAAAATAATTAATGAAGATTTTGATTTGTTAATTCATTTTCTCAAAAAAAAAAAAAAAGCTCTTGATTAAAAAGTCTTTTTTACAAATGTATCTTACTAAGAAATAGCTCAGTTAAAAAGTAAAAAAAAAAATGTTTGTTACAATATATTATATAGTCACTTAATACAAAACCAAATGCAATTCTCAATACTGAACATACCATTACTTCTCCAAATGTATTTTAATTAGAAAATTCTATATGCCTAAATATAATCATTCAGTAAAATTAATAAGCACTAGTGATAGGACGTCAGCAATCAGATTATGGTAATAAAGAGTAATCACTGATTTAGAACAGGCCATGTCAATGCTTATTACTAGAAGGTCAAACATTTAAACATTTATGGTAGAATGTCTAAATGCATCATTATCTATTATCCAGTGATTTTACTTAATGCTTCCTGTTTGCCACTTAGAGTAGAGTAAAAAAATATCATTGCTAACCAATGGAGTTTGTGTGTGTGTGTGTGTGTGCGTGAACTATTATTATCATCTAATGCAACTATCTCAACTAAATCTTAGCCTTGAATATAGATTACTCACAACTCCATCAAAAGACTTGTACGGTCTAACAACATGGAATTATATCAGCAGTAGATGGTAGAATATCTTAAGCTGATTGTCATAATGAAGTAAATGATTATGGAAGTAATTACAGCCAGAACCACTATTCTTGAACCAGGACTGAACTTATAACTCATTGGAAAGATCAAAACTATGTGACACAAGTTACATTAAAAACTCAGAGAAAAAACTCAAAGAAAATAAAAATGCTTATTACAGTTCAATAGAAAGTGTTGAGTTTTGAGAAAGCTATCGTAACATTTATATTATATTAAGTTATTAAAATTCAAAACTGCACAAAAACTTTTGATATTCTGTACTTACATTTAAGATAAAAAAAAATAAACTATAGCTTTCTCACTCTGTTGAATAATAGGACTCCTATTGATTAATGGTTGAAGCTGAGTCATATTACAATCTTTGTTTTCTTTTTTTTTTATAGTAATCGATTGATTCTCATTTGACAAATTTAGATTGATGTTTTCCTCAGCCTCTACATAAAAACAAACCAAATGTAATTTATTAATTAGTCTTGAATCCTAAACCGCGAAGGCACTTAAGTGTACGTCTTAAAAATAATATATTTACAATTCATAAATAATTCCAAATTGGAAACTGCTGTTAACAATTGTAAGGCTGACAGCTTGGAGATGCTTTCTATTTTCTTAATAAAATACATTCTAGTTTTAACGTAAAAAATATTTATATATGTGTGTGTGTGTGCGCTCTAGTTATTTACAGAAAAAGATTACATTTAGGTTTTTCAAGGCATAGCTTCTATTCCCAATATCGTTCCTAATTTTTTTTTACCTTACATATTCTTCACAAACTCTACATTTTTCTAAATAAAACAATCTTTTAAGATCAGATTTTGTTACATCTCTTGTTCAATACATTTAAATGTCTTCTAACAAATATTTAGCTCAACAATATTTTAACCTCTTTTTGTACCTTTTGCTTTTTCACTCAAGTATTTACTTTTGATTTTTTTTGTTCATTTTGATATATATTTCTCCTACTTATCCGTATAGTCCGAAATATTTTCATCATTTTTCTAAATTACGTTTTCAATATTAATTACAAAACAAATACTTTACTGAATGCAAATAGATTAGCTACTTCTGAAAAAAAAATTGTGGTGGTACTATAATAGAAATAAATTTTAAAATAAGTTCTGTCTCAAGAATGATAAGAATTAACAAACTATCTTCTGTCAACGCTTACGTGTTACGCTTTATCGTAGTATTCTTTTGCCGAGTTTATCAGATAACCAGCCTTCGAAGCAAAAACTTAAGTACAGGATTCACTTTAGCCAAAAAAAATATTAAAAAATTGGATTTGTAGTATTGAATTATAGACTCAACCAGCGTAGATATAAGATAACGCCTTTATCGGGAAGATAGCCGTTAAGTATTGTAATATTTAATTAAAGTTACAAAATTTATTTCACCAGTGCTAGATTTATTGTGAAACATTTCTACATCTGTCTATTCAAACGGGAAAAATTATCATGCTGATAGCTATTCTTATCCTCAAAAATGCATGAGCACATGCTACAAAATTGATTAAATAATACAGTACTTTCCTATTAGTCGGCAATATTTATTTGGAAAAATAACGATCTATAACTTTTATTTATTGGAAATGATACAAACGTCTTCTAAGATGCGTTTACGTTTTTTGTGACAAATTATCTTCTACCCTCTAAACATACAAAGATTTTTTATTTTGAAAAATGACCACCAATACCTTAATTTAGTGGAAATGAAACAAGCACGCATTTATTTTTTTGTGAGAAATGATTTTCAAATAAGTAAACTTTTAACAATCTAAATTTATTACAAGTGATAAGCAAACCAATATATATATATATGCATAGATTTATCCGTGCAATTCTGTCTATTTACAAAATGTTGTTTCTTAGCATCACAGCTGTTGACTGAACTTTTTTACCTCGAATCATGTTTCGTTATGAATGGCTACTCTCTTTCGACAATCCTGAAACAAAAACACCGCCATTGTTTACCCATAAAATTTAGCAGTAAAACCAATATTTTGGCTAATAACTTTCTCCTCGTCGGAATATTATCTAATATTCATTTACGAAATTATTTCATTTTTTTTTAGAAGATTATAAATGTGTTTAATTCGGTTTTCATATAAACATTTATTTATGCCGGCGACTTTCATCACCGAAATACCAAAAATAATTAATGAATTATAATAATAAAAAAAAAAAAAAAAGTGATTCAATTACAGCTACGTATACATTGTGTATTATATGGGTGAGTGTATATTTATGAGTTGAGTAAGTAATCTAGCAAGCAAGTTCATTAATGGAGAGAATATTTGATACTAGACTAGGGTGAGCAATAAAAAATATCCAATCAGTGCGTGTTTGTAACTTTTGTCATATTGGCAGACTCATCAATTAAAACTTAAGTCAGAAGTGAATTTGGAAATTTCAACTAATTCAATAAGTTGTATTTATCTAATCGTAGCAATTAATCCTCACCATCTAGCATATAACTAGTATGGTGTGAGTAATGATTTATTTTTCAGTATTCCTTAACCCAAGAAAAATTTTCACGAGATCGTTTGCATTGTTGCTTAATTTGTTAGTAAAATTAATCACTGTGACCTCATGACATAGTGAAATTATGTCCACTTATCATTTACACGATCTGTATTTGAATCCAGGTTAAGTAATTCTTGAATTTTTTTTTCAGATTCTAATCAGATACAGGATTTTACTTATGATAACCAATTTATAGCGACCAATCTAGTTCCTCTTATTTAGATAGTAAAATAATAATATCTGTTAAGCGTTGGTGGTCGAGTGGTCAGCACGGCAATTGTCCTGGATTAGCGGGTGCGCTTCCCGGCCGATGCTATGACACATGAAAAAAATATATATATTTAAAAAAAACACACACATACAAATCTTACCAATTCAGAAACTGGCCTTCTTTTTAAATAAAATATTTTTCATCGATAATCTTAGAGTTTGAAAATGCTTTAGAAATGCAGTGGCTGTTTAACGACTGTCTTGTCTATTAAAATTAAAACAGTTCAATGAGCCATTTTCGATCAAAAAGCTCTTCAACAACCTTCCAAAGATGAATATAGAAGTAGCAAGCAGGATTTTCCAGTGTAGTCAATTGCTGGCAACAATTGTTTCCCTCCTTGTTTTATCTTCTAATCGGTGGCTAACTTGATTAATTCGAACTCTCTACATGAAAAAAAATATCCCAATTTGCTTGCAATCTGAAAAAAAAATCGATTTTGTTTGACCGGACTCAATTAGATCCTTACAACAGGACTTCTTTCATTTTGTATATAAAGTGTATCAAATGATTTACTGGACAGCAAGTTTATTGACACCTGAAAACATTATATTAGTAGATACTATATCAGCCAATAAAAAAATATTCAGTTGTGGGATATATATATGTTTTATTAATTTAGACTAGGTTTCTATACACTCTCACTGATATAAACTTTTATTAATTTAAACAGAGTTCATATATATATACATGCACAAACATTTGTAAAACTAAAAAAAATAGATATAAAATTACTTTTCACCATAAAATGCATGTTTATTCAAGTATCGAAATTATATTCACATTCTATGAAAATCATTTTATTTTTTTTAATATTATAAAAACGCTTTAGGTAAAGCTAAAACTTAATTCATTTATAAGTTGAGCATGAAATTCACTGATTTATCACGATAATAATAATAATGAAAAATTGTTTCCTAACAAAAACATTTTTCTAAGTGATTTTTTAAAAATAAAACAACCTCTTAACTTATTTAAGCTAATTACATTTTTTCTCCCTCCCCCCATACTTACCTTAGGGAATGTAGCGAGACGCCAACTGAAGCCGCTGACTTGGTCCATGGTTTCGCCTTAATCACCGATAGCAAAGAAAAAAGACTACTTAGTACAGAAAGACTTTCTGACTTTTTGAAATCACCATAAAAACAAACTTTTGGAAAACGTTAGTTAAATTTCATAATTCTAAAATTGGTTAATTAACTATCGCATGCCGTAGTAATGCATGCAATTAGCGCCAGATGAACAATTTCACGTCTATTGCTGGTTACAGAAATCCAGCTAACTTGATCAGATCTTAATTGAGCGCTTCTCGGCAGATACTTCAGTCCTGGCTAATGATTGGCATGCCTGTTCGCGTGCAACTGCTAGGCCAGTCCTATGCTACTGTTGCCATAGTAACCAGGTTCAGATTTTCTTCCACATACATAAGGTAAAAAATGAGCTAATATTTTAAATGTAAGTTTAAAAGAAGAAAATTAAAATATATACAATACAGAATCGTATATACAGTCCAATATATTAAATTAAAATCATTAGACGGTAACTTCATTATGAAAATAAAAATCATAGAAGCGGCAAGTATTTATATTTGTTTTTAATTAATGATATAAAAATAATTTTAATTATGCGCTTAGAAGAATATTATATTTTATAATAAAAAAAACACGCACATCGCATAATTTTTGACTCATAAAATATATGATCTTAGATATCTTTACAGAGGATTTTTAAAAGATATAATTTTCTAATCTAATTTCATCCCGCTGTTTTGTTTTTTTTTTTTAAATGTCATAGCATCGGCCGGGACGCGAAACCGCAACTCGGGCAACTGCTTGTAAAGCAGTCGCGCTGACCTCTCGACCACCAATGCAAGGCAAAAGGCAATTTCCATTTGTTTGAAATCTGATAGTGCTGTCGAACTAAGACCCGACTTTGAAAATTCTTTAGCTATCCAAAACAATCACCTCTGTCGAATTCATCATAACGCTACTGCAAGTTAATATATTGTCATTTTCTTAACAAATTTTGTTTATTATATGAATAAAAAAGTTTTCCACATCTGTACATATATCAAATAGTTTCTCCACCTATGTTTCGATCATATATATATCCCTTGGTTATTTTCAAATTTTACTTCTTCATGCACTTATTTTAGATATTGTATTAATGATCAGTTATTTTAGATATACTTTTGAAATTGTGAATAGTTGCACCCATCACTTTTTTCTACCACGATATATTTATGATGCGTATCAATACATTTTTTCAGCACATATGCATAAACAACCAACACTGTCCATGAATAATGAATTGCAGATCAAAGACACCTTCAGCATTTAATAAACATCCAATGTCAGTTTTTTCTTTTCCATTTAACAACTTTTTACTTTTTGTTTTCTTTATCCAGTTCCATTTAATAAATCTTTGTCAGTCAGAAGTTTCTCATTTCTTGGTATTCTGTCTATAAAATCGTGTAAAGCTTTCATGGAAAAATTGATTGAGTAAGAATGTTCTAGACACAATACTTAAAAATGTTCTTTAATTTTTACAAAAACCATTACTAATCTACAATATAGTTGGAATAAGTTAGATTGTTTTTTCTTAAATCAAATAGTTGGAATTTTCAGCAAGTTTAGAATCTTTCCAAGCCATTTTAGTAAATTTAACTAACCATCCAACCTTAGATGGTAGTGGGTGTCATAAGAATCTCTTTTTTATTTTTTTTCTGAAGAAAAATTTTATAGATGCCTTTGCCTTAGTAGTAATTAATAGTAGTTTAAAAATAGACCATCAAACATCACATGATCACTATTCTTTATGCTTACACAAGCTGTTTTTCACAGATGCAAAACTCTCCATACAGTAGTGCTACTCACTGCAAGTCAGGGTAATCAATAGATGCATTGCTCCTCACTGATGAAAGCCACAAGCTAGAAACTAGTCTGGGGACATAGGATGAGAGGGATTTATGCACAAACCTTCCTGCATCCATTGATGATTACTCTGGTCTGTACTGAGTGGCGCTACTGTGTGGAGAGTTTTGCCTCTGTGAGTTTAAAAAATATATTTGTCTCTGATAAATTCCTAAATAATTTGTACATTAATCCAGTAATAAATATAAAAATCACTACAAGCTTAGGAAAAATTTTGTAACTCCACTGTCTCCAGATATCGTTATTTGGCAGCAAGTTCTTTATGATTATTTTATTCTCATTGTATGCCAGTATATAATATGATGAAGTGAATTATGTCACAATGTCAATATAAATTTAAAACTAAAATAAAACGAAAGTATGCAGGAATTAAAATGAAAATGTAACTTGAAAAATAGAGTTATTATAAGTTACAGCATCGCAGTGGCAAAAGGTTGAACAAAATATAGATAAAAAATGTATGAATGTGTGTAGTGTAAAAAATATATAGCATTGTTAAATAGTATATTCATTCTGTTAGAAAAATTGAAAAAAGAATTATGTAAGCAACTTTCAGAAATATTCAAAGCTGTAAATTTAAATAATTATAAACTATATAAATTTTATAACCTGTGTTTTTTCTCCCATTTAGTTACATCCCACCTTTTATTACAAATACACAATTTTATGTTATAGAAGTATATTGAGACAGTTTAAAAAATATATTTAAAGGCATTTAAGAATAAAAATAATAATTTGAGCCCTAATATATTATAGAGAAAATTCATTTTTGTCAAACCAGTATATTTAAAATTAAAAAATATTAAAAGTTTTAATTTAAAAGATATGTTATTACCCATGGTAACCTCAAATAATTAAGGATGTGAAAAATAATGTGGAAACGTCAAAATTATTTTTGAAAAATACCTGCAGATGAACAGATAAATTTCTATGTTTTTGATTTTGATCAATAGGTTGGATAATGACATAGAAAGATTATAAAAGACATAAGAAAAAAGATATTTTATCAGAGTTGACATTAGACTTAATTCAATATTCACTTTACTTATTTAAAATATAATTTAAGTAAATAGCTACTTGTTTTTGCTGAAGATTGTGAAGAAGAACCAAATAAAAGCATACAAGGATTATCAGTTGATACTAACAATAAACTCTAAATTCATCAATAGGAGAAAACCTTAACCTGCCATTCAAGAAAGTAAGCCACGAATGTAAAGAAACCTTTCTCTATCTTCCAGTGTACTGATGATAAATCACCTTTATGCTTATAGCTTTCTCAAAATGACCAACTAAGAGCCAACCCATCTATTTCCAGTCATGTAAATGCCTACAAGAAATAAACAACTTGCCAAGAGCTAGTATGGAACCTTAACCTTTAGTCATTTATGTGCTATAACAAATAATTTTAACCTTGCTAATAATTATTAATCAAGACCAAGTAATATCGGAAAGTTAATGAAACTAACTTGCATTTACACTAATGCATATTTACCAATAAGTTAAGAGGAAATTATGCCAAAAATGAGAATCTTATTATAAATTAATAATTGATTTTCCATTCCTAATTTAACTTATATACAAGATACTTAAAAATGATCAGATGGATACAACCATCTCAGGAAATAATACCTGTAACTAAATTTAATTCTAAATTTATAAGAATAATTTTTTATAGATATAGTAAGATTTGTTTTTCTTGTTTTTTGGTTTTTTTTTTGGTTTTTTTGAGATTTTGAAGAGGATATTTTTGTCTCTTGTAACTTTAAATCAAGATTTTGTAGTGAAAATGATTTTTTTTTATTTACTGCTATTTTTTTTCATTTTCCCCCCTCTTTATGCTGTAATAATTTGGAAGATATATGAAGGCAAAGCATTAACCACATACCAAGTCCCTAATTTAATTAATAACAATTTCAAGTATATTGTTGGTTAATAATGAAGTTAAATAGAAAGAAAACTATTGTTTAATTAGAGAATGGATGTGTATACACCTGGGTCTCGTTTTACGTGATAGATAGGTTCCTCAGAAAACAGCGCAAACAATATCGCAACTTACATTGAAAAAGGGGGGGTGCGGTCTGTGATTTTTCAAAATTCGCGTAAAAGCAAAGCACCAACATAAAATTACTTTAAAATTCGCGCAAAAAAAAAAATAAGGAAATCAAATATGACTTATAAAAAATTTCAAATTTGAAAAAAAAATGATACAAGACAAACTTTTTTTAACTATAATATTTAATTTTATTCAAAATAATATATTTTTATGTATAATTTACAGTACAGTAATTTAAATTTTTTTATACACGTTTTAATTATTATAGCTATTTGCCCAAAAAGACGTTTGCAAACTAGTAAAAAATCAGATTCTCATGTGATGTGATGTGATGTATTTGGCTTCTCCTTAAACGAAGTCAAGAATATCTCAGCAATTATTCTCACAAGAGGAAATACAACTAGCGCCAAGTTCACTCTCATGTTGTGTTAATGGTTTTATTAATTGTTTATGAACTTAGACTTATGATAATAAAAAGACATTTATTTCACCACTGCTGGGAAAAATTTAATTAAAACTAACAACAAGAAATTAAATTCTTATTTTTGTCTTTAATTTTCAATTCAGTTTAAAAATCAAATTTCGTTTTACATCACATTAATTTCAAGTCGCCCAAAATTGTTAATTACAATTAAAAATCAGATTTTAATTTTTAATTGTGCCCACTGCTATTACTGACCTTTTAAAAATAAACTTATGGACACTAAATGATTAATAATTGATTACGTTCTTTTTTTAAAGAGCAAAAACAGAATGTGATTTAAAATGCAAAATTAACACGCATAATGTTTGAACAAATTTACATTATAATCTTGTAAAATTTAATGTGTGTATACATAAAATGTGGAAATCATGATTTTAATTTCATTATTGCATAAAATCTTACTATTATAAAGCACTGAAAATATTGAAATTACTAAGATGAAAGTCGAATTCCAATAATGTGCCATTACTTTCAATATAACGTAAGTGCGCGAAATTTATTATTTAAAGTAATATCGCATTATCGGACTTGGACTTCCGGTGAAAGACGAATCGCGTATCAAAATCGTGTTAAATAAGTCCGCATAAAAAGATACCCATGTGTATATGATAAAAGTATTAATCTACTTAGGATACATATAAATCCATGTTTTAATTATATAGATTTCTTTATTTCTGTGAACTAATTTGTTGGCAGCCTATTTTCTTATTTTCATATTTGCCTATGTTTTTTCTCACATCATTAATTAGTAAAGAATATTTAGTGTGTTGATCATCAGTCTCAGAGTCTGTGCTTTACACTATCTAGAACCTAGAAACAATAACAAGAAATATTTAATAAATGCAGAAAGCTATTATCTGGTCTGAAGATTAGCCCTTCATTCTGAAGGCTATGCCCAATACCTTGACTCTATCACTAGAAAACTATTTTTAATAGATTATACCTTTCACCAATCCTTTAGGGTTAGACAATATATCTGAAAATAAAAAGGATACTATACACTGCTTGGTTTGATAATCATCAGTAGTTTAAAGTGACTTACTATAATACTGGCTTTCAGTATTCTTTTGCAATAAATATAAATCCATACTCAGATAGCACTCTTTTGAAAAGCTTACAAATATTTAACATTTGCCTCACGTATATAATATTAATATCCATATGCACAGATTATATGTAATATTGAAATAAATCTTCCCATTCTTTTGCAGATATGATTTAAATGATAAATGCTATGTAACATTAAAAAAAAAAAAAAAAAAACATTACAATCCATCTAAATATGTTTCTAATAAATTCTATTTTCTTAAAGTACATTAAAGGTTTCAAACACAGAATAGCAATCGTTGATTTTTAAAAATATTAATAAATGTTTTTGCGAATAATTTATTTTGAATGCGAATTTTTATAGAATGCACTCATTATAAATATATCCAAACTAGATTCATTTCACTAAACGTATCTTCCGTAAATCAGAGATTATTTTTATCAAATTTATAAGTTTCAGCTGAAATCTATAATATTAATCAGAATGGGTGAAACTTCTAAACTGAGATAAAAATCATCTCTACTTTATACAAAGTCATATTGGGAAGTCAATTTGGCTATCAACCATCTTTATAAAAATTCACTCTTAAAACAAATTAGTCATAAAGCCATCTATTAATATAAAAAACTATAACAGCTATTCTAGTGTGGTGTTTTCAAGTCTCTTGCGCATCTGACGGAAGTAGGATTTATATGAAATATTATTAAATGTCAGATATAAATCTGTTTTTTATACTTAAATAGCATTATCTATATTTAAATCGTATCTGCAAGAGAATAAATAATATAATCTCCAAATATTATATAACTGTATATGTATGTTAGGGTGTCTGAAAGTATGTGTGTGTATATATTTATATAATCATTAACAGTTGCATCTACAAACATAAATAATCAAACAGACGTCAAATCTTCTCATAAACGCACTTCTCACACACTAATGTCGTAATTACTTCAATTACTTAAATACACATAATCTAGAGTTAAAGTTGGAAACTCTTTGTTGTTTTTTCCCAGATAGATGAGATTTTTCAATAAGCTTAACTTCTTTTTTAAAAACTTATCATCCACTCAATCTCAGTAAGATATAGAATATTGTTCTGTAAATGGACATATCAATTCTTATCCGGAAGATTAGTTAACCAGGTTAGTGTCAATGAACAGGTCTCAACACTTGTCAGGGAGGAATTGGAACAATTTAGGTACTAATCTGTAGCTTTGCTTCATCATTCCATACAGAGACTGGATCAATAATCAAGTTCCTGTTTGATTTATTGAGTAAATTAAATATTTAAATTGCTGCAGTTTTAGATTAAACAATTTTACACAAAGTCTTTGGAATAAAAAATGCTGCTAATAGAGCTTAATGAAGAATTTGTTTATGTGTAATATTTTTTTATTTATTGGAATATTTTTTGGGTTATATATTTATAATTATTTCAAATCAGTTAACCTTCCTGATCAACGCTTTAGTAAACCCTATCGGGAAACGCCTCTTTCATACATTAAGACAAGTGTAGACCACATGTAATTAATATAAAACAAATATATATGTACCTAAATATACATTTCTCAAGGGAATCTATCTTCCATTAAGCCAGTAATTCATTGATTCCTAGATAACATAAATAGCCTAGGAATAGAATGGTATAAAAATGTTTTTTTTCTGCTTTCAGAAGGACTAACACTGATGATTAGATTTTGGAAGAAAATATTAAAGGTCAATATAGAGCATAGTTGCTAAGAAGGAAGGAAAATATCCTCAAAGCAACAAACAAACTAGGCTCTATATTGAATTACAAAATAAAAAAGAAGGAAGTAAAGACTATAGATTTACGGAAAATATTAAAAGAATAAAAAAAGTTATTATTGAAAAAGAAAAAAATGGATGGCTTAATCTTAGAATCAGAATTTATTTTTAATACATTAATAAAAAAGAATAGACCTCCACCTTCAAAGATAAGCTGGCTAAATCAGATACTTGACTACCTTTTTGCTCACAATGGCCACTCTACCCTAGTATTCAGACAAAAAATCTCCATTTGGGATGTTCATAGCCTGCTATTTTCCACACAAAACTCTACCATTCCTTACCTCGGTGGTAACAATCAGGTGGTCACCAGGTTTTTCAAGCATCTCAAGCTGGAGCCAAGGTTCCTGGACTTTCTCATTACTCACTGGTATACATTATAAGTGACTTCTAGTCATACTGAGGGATTGGTTGAAAATAATTATTTTATTTGTGGGTATGTGTCTCTGTTGATATTCACATTTTTTTAAAAGAATAACAATAGTAATATATTCTGGGTAGCAGATCCACAAGTTATAATTACATTATCTTTAAATGCAAACTGTATTTTTTAAAAATAAATATTATTTTTAGAGCTTATATCATCTTAATAACATAAACTCTGCATTTTTTCAGTTATAGTAAATTATCAAAATTTATTTTTCCAATAACATAGAAGTAATATAATATAATAATTATGTTCTGGGTCCCAATTTTAAAGTAGGTCAAACTGTAGAGTGGTTTAATGTAGTGATAAGGTGCAGATTCCAGCTTAACGTTTATAGATATATGTCCAGTTCCATCCTTTCACTTATCTACATTTCTTAAAAATTCCAGAGTAACAAATCATTTCATTATTTATTTTATAATTTGTTTTTTTTTTCAAGAACTAGAACAATTATATGAAGGTAATATAATGTAGATGTATAAAATTTTTATTTTATCACTTATTTTTATAAATAAAACAATATTAAGATTTTTTTATTATAATTAATAGATTTATTATTAATTTAATAATGGATAAGTAGAACGACTAATCATGAATTATTATTTAATATTCACTGGTAGAATACTTTTTTTTCTTTTTTTTTTTTTTTACTTTAAAAACAAGATTGCATAAAAATGTAGCACAAATATCAAAATGATAATAATTTCTGCTTAAATCTTGAATATTTTACTGTGGGGAATTTGCACCATGAATTTTACTATAATAAGAATTACAATAGCAAGCAATGCTATAGTCATACATTATGTCAAATTATTTACACATAATTGGTCATAAGAAACGGTATAGATCACCACTTTGCAATACATAAAAATTTGCTAATATCATATTATTATATACCATCCTAGAATTTGTTGCAAAACCAAAGTGCTGATGTCTAAAATTTTCATATACAAAAATATATAGTTTTCAAGTAAATTCAAATCTTCATAATTAAATAAAATATTGGTTTGGGTACAAATTAACATTATCTTCCTTTATTGATTATTATTGGATACAAAGCAGCATTTACTTAGCCTGAATAATAAATTCAATTCATTTATTTAAGTGCCAAACAACAGCATATAGTCAATTACCGTTAACACATTAAAAACAAAACATAAAAGGGATAAACATAATATACATAACATAATAATAAAAAAAGTAACAATCAATTTAAAATCAATTTAAACCAATCACAATGGCATTTAATTTTAATAATATTACAAAATTGTTTATAATCTAAATTGAAGTGATTAGTACTATTACAAATCTGATTATATAAAGATGGTAGCTTAAATAAAGAAGAAAATTTAAGGACATTGGAATGGCATGCTTTAATACAACAGACAGAAGCAAGCAGACTGGGTATCATGCACATAAGATCTAATTATAATAGTAGAAATTATGTCAGATAGAATAGCTATTTTATTAACAATTTTATAAAGATATTTAAGATCTCTATATTTTCTTCTAGAAGAAAGATGAAAAACAATTTTATTTCCCAAAGAAACATATTTGGAAAATTTATTAGACACTGATTGTAATAAATTACATCCCTGTTTAGATCTAGGATTTCAAATGATTCAACAATATTCAGTGATTAGAAGAACCAAAGACAAAAATAACTTTAATTTTGTACCATCACTGAAGTGATGACCATATATAAGAATGGTACCCATAATTTTTAAAGCCTTACCAATAATCATTTCCAAATGAGGGAGAAAGGATCCATTGCTAGAAAATACAATTCCCAAATCTTTTTGGGATTCAACAGAATTAATTTTGTGAGAATTAATAAAATAAAAATGTAAAACTTCATATTTTTTGGAGTATGAGACTAAGGAACATTTACTAAAATTAACTGTCATAGTATTTAGATCACACCAAGAACTAAAATTATCTACATCCTGCTGAAGGAGAGTGCAATCAATCACTGATGTGATTTTTCTAAAGATTTTACAGTCATCAGCATAGCATAAAAAATAAGAAGATTTTAAACAATCATTAAGGTCATTCATATAAATGTTAAAAAACATAAGTGTTAAAATACTACTCTGAGGAACTCCCAAATTACACTCAAAATTAGATGAAATATTATTTTATATATATATAAACAAGTATAGAGTTTATTGGAATTACTCCCCAGTAATTATTTTCTAAAGCATTAATGTAAGTAAAAGTTTAAAAGTTGATAAAATTATTGAAATATACCTCTATTTAAAAAAGAGCTATTAAACAAATATTACAGTGAAAATAGGTTTGCAGTTATGTAAATAATGCTTATTTAAAGTTTTGATATTGACTAAATGTTTTGTTTTGATAAGCTAGCTAATTAAATAACTTCACTTTGATTCTAAAATCTTTAAATGGAAAGAATTATTAGAGTCATATTATCGATGTAAATGTGCATAGAATAATTAGCTGAGGATATTCTAGTTGATTTTAATTTTTCTGAATCTCTTCTGAAGTAATAATTTTAATCAATACATCTACAGTTTAGATAGTATACTCCACTATCCCCAATAAATACAAAAGTTTAGACAGTAAAATGCTAAAACCATTCCTGATCATTGTTGGTATGATCTCTTATTGTGATAAGAATTTTCCTATTATCTATTTTTGTGGCTTTTCAGCAGTATCATCAAGCTATAAGGCATTTTATAAATAATGTTATTTTATTAAACCTTAGATATCACAGTGGTTTTGATAACAAATATAATATAAGAAGTTCTTAATAATGTGGGACTTTTGTCTAAATGTTGGTAATGATATTTACTTATAATTATGTGTTGAACTATTTTCATGATTTAGTTTAAATACTAAATGTTTCTTTAGAAAAAAATCAAACTTTATTTTTACTAATAGCTCACAGATTAGTATTGTACACAACATTTTGGCTAGCATTATTCTCATCTCTTCTTCAGGTGATGCTGGTCTAACCATTATTAGTGTAATATGGGTATTAAATTGGTGATGTGTTAAGTGCGACCAGAATACATTAGCTTAAAATTATCCATCAAACATTAGATATAATCATCACATGCAACTAATCTCCACTAGCCATAATGGGCAAAGAAGTTCAGGCAGTATGTTGTAATAAATTATATCAATTAAAGTTGTAAATAATAGCAAACAAACTAATAACAATCAGGCATTATTTCTTGATCACAATATATTTTTGCTTACTAAACATCACATGATCACTATCTCATACTAGCACAATAATTGTTATTAAACAATTCAAATACAGCAAAACTCTCCATATAGTAGTGCCATCTTGTGCTAACAAGAGCAATCAATGGATGCCAGAAGGCTTGTACATAAAATCCCTATCTAGTGCCTACTCATCCAATATCCCCAGACTAGTTTCTGGCTTGTGACCTTCATCAGTGAGGAGCCTTGGATCTGAGAGCACTGCACTTAGATCTTAGGATCTAATGCTACCCTCCAGCACCCATCTTTTAACTCTATTTAACTACAAAACTATGAGAATAAAATTGAAAACACTATTAATATTTTCAACCCAAGCTCAATAGCTTATATAGTCATATGATTCTGAACTCAATTCAGTACCCATACATTTTGGTGTCTTTGGCTCTTTAACAACCATAGCCACCACTCTCCTATTAGGCAGGATTGATGTTAAACCACTAAACATCACATGATCACTATCTCATACTAGCACAATAATTGTTATTGGATGAGTAGGCACTAGATAGGGATTTTATGCACAAGTCTTCTGGCATCCATTGATTGCTCTTGTTAGCACAAGATGGCACTACTATATGGAGAGTTTTGCTATATTTTTGCTTAATTACTCGACATGTTTTTGGCTAAATGACTTAATATAGAAAATAAAACAACAGTTAAACATGATATTAGCTATCAAAAATATATTCTTTATTTGATTCTCTTGCCCACACCCACGGAACTTTTTGGTGTTAATAAATCTGTTATGATTGAATGCAATTGCATCTATGTGTGTTGGGTTTACTCTCCAAAGCAATTTGATGTGCAGGCAAAACCCTGTTTTTAATAACATTAATTTGTGCTTAAGTATATATATATGAACCCCCAAAATATGTTGTTTTTTTTATTTCTGGAATCCGTGAAAACATTCGTAACAATATATACTGTATATAAATTATGTTCATATATATATTAAATAATACATAGGCAAATATGTATATATTTCCGCATGAAAATCGATGTTCTGATACAGCACAAAAATCCAATAGTTACTTTTTGATTTTTAATTAGCCTTTAAAGTAAGTGTCAGCGTAACCGATTTGACCTTCAAAGAAATGATATTGTCATTTAAAGCACCGCGTTTGGCATCTATTTGGGAATTCACTCCCAACAATCCATCGCTTTCTCAAATTCATTTCCATGATGATTTATATAATTGAAATAGTTAATTTTAATAAAAACTTTAATTGCTTAATGAAACAAAAACGGTAATTTATAAAAATATTGAATGATTCTTTGAAGCAAAAAATCTTAGCTGCCTCTTTATTGATTTTTAAATTTGCAATTAGAATATTGGATTTCAATAAAATAATGCTGAAGTAATCTAATAAAGAAACACAAATGTTAATGATATAATTAAAAGTATGAGTTAATCGCGCGCGTGTATTTATATACAGTAAATATAAATATGCGATTTTACATATATATAAATATAAACTCATGCCATTTTTAAATTTTACGTGTAATCGCATAAACTAAATTATATTCAAATTTTATATATGTAGCCGCTGGGCAAAAAAAAAAAAAAAACCAATAAAACACTTATGTAATATGGAAAAAGAAATCCATTTCCAAGATTTTTTTGTTACAGATAAGAGCCTAGAGAGATGGACATTGTCATTTTACAAATTTATAAAAAAATTGTCTGATGCAATTAAATTGTTGATACCTAATTTTTTAGAGAATTGTTAGTCAAAGCTGTTGATCCGTTTAATGTTTAAGATCGACAATTTCAATAGATGCATAAGGGATTGACACAGTTGTAGAACGGTGAATTCACAGTTAAAATTTTCAGGATCAATTATCTTTTGAGTGATGTAAACATTGTCGTTCAGATTAAATAAACGGAAGTTAAATGCTCAATTTGCCTTTAGAGAGAATCAATGACATTTGATATCGGAAAATATTAGCCATATGATCATAAAATACTTATGAAAGGAATCACTAAAGCTAAAGGAGAACTTGTATAGCCGACTGTGATTCCAAGTCAATGATTATAAGAAATTTATGCAGACCTTAGAAAGAATTGTAACCAATATATACTAAGCACAATGATTCAAATTGCAGAGTCTTTGAAACAATGTTGTAAGCTCTATGCAGAATATGCATCTCCAAACTGTCATTTCAAAACATTGATTTCAGATGAAAATGCTAAAATGTGGAAGTGGTGAAATTATATGTCACATTGTCACTGTAAATCATCATTTACATTTTTTCTAATCATTGAGATGTTTTAGATTTAGTAATCACTAAAGAAAATCTGTCATCCGGACTGCCTTGTATATTTACACAATGTGATAGAACGGTCATAATTTGGATATCTATAATCTGATATTCTTTTAGTTCAGTTATTTTACTGCACAGACATATCACAATATCAGACCATTTCGAAATTTTGGAATTCAGTTTCATTACATTGACCTTAAAATCATGCAAGTAATGTTATAATCTCATTCCTAATGAGGTGGTTTAAATATTATGATTCTATGGATCGTTTTTGAATATGGAGTAATGTAATGGTTTAATAATTCTGGATATTGTTTACATCATATATAATTTTATCTTACATAGAATATATGCAGTGTACATAATATTAATACAAAAGTATCACAATTTTTTGCAGATTTGTTGTATTTTTTAAAGGCTGTGTATTTGTTGCAAAATTAAAAAAGCATTTTATTTCAGGAATGCTGGTATGGAAGAAAGGCTTTGATTTAAATTTGTTATTATTTTGTTCAAAACAGATAATTGATAATAAATCTATTCCTAATTTAGTTTACAAGATTCTTTGCAGTTGTTGCAAATATTATACTGAAAAATTAAAGTTTATAAGAGTAGAGTCAAAAATAGATATCAAAACTCAGTTTTATATTTTCATGAATTAAATACAGGTCATAAAATGTTATTTGATAATGCAAACATTATCTTTTATGAAAGAAGAGAAATAAAAAGAATACAAAAACTCTGATGATAAATTTTCTTGAATTTGAGGCCATTAATCTCATGAGGGCATCATTGGATGTTTAAAGGAAGTTAGCTTTTGAAATGGATGATGGATAGACTATTTTGTTTGTGTGTGTGTGTATATATATGTATATGTTATAACTGAAACACAGGCTTATTTATATACCTGTGTCTATATATGTAATATAGGGTATATGAGCACAGACTTTCAGAAGACTCATCACTCTCCACTCTATCTAATAACACCGATACACTCAAGCACATATATGCTGAAAAGATAAATAATCACCAATATACGTATTTCATGCTAAACCAGCAATCATCAGTTGGTCCAGATTATCATCTCCCACATGTATATGTTGTATTTTTCTGTTGAATTTCACTTGAAAAGGTCTATTTGGTAATAAATGAAACCATATTTATGAAAGAATTTTAGTAAAATTTTATTTTTTGGCTAGTGTTGTAATGTTAAACGTTTTTTTTCTATTTTATTCATAATTTCTAGTATAGCAATAAGCAGTATTTTATATGTAAAGTAAGTATATTTTTCAAAAATCTGTTTAAGGTAATAATCTCAGTATCTTCCACATAAAACACGTTGAAATTTCAGAAATTCATGTCTAATTATCAGTCAAACAAAATGAATCTCATTTTATCCGTAGTCATCAAAAACTTATATAGAAATCAAATTTAGATAATGATAATTGTGAGAATAAAACCCTAATACAAGTATCTCTATTTAATATTTCCAGAGCAAAATCCTAAGCATTCATTTTAATTAAATTCTCAAAGTCTACAAATAGGTTATAAAAATATACAGGTGAAGAATTGCTTCTTTGTAAATCTATTGAATATGAAGTTCTTTCATATATATATATATATATATATATCACACCCACCAAAAAAACCCCAAGTTATTTTTTTTTTAATAAAGGCAGATTGGTTTATTCCCTTTTCCTAAATTTCTCCTTTCTTTCTAATTTTTTTTATTTTTTTTTCTCTGAAAGAAAAAAAAAAAAAAAAAAAAAAAAAAAAAACTCTGACGGTGTTGATGAAGGTGTGTGGGGTTGGGTGGGGTTTGTAGAGATAAAAAAGTAGTTATGAATTTTTTTTTTTTTTTTTTTTTTTTTTTTTTTTTTTTTTTGTGTGTGTGTGTGTGTGTGTGTAATAAAATGTAATTATATTCCAAATAGCAGTAAATAACAAATTAAAGTTGAATATAAACTTTAATCAATAGTAGTACTTTCAATTATATTCATAATCATTTTCAACTACTGAATTAATTTCAAAATGAAATAAAACAGCAGCATCCAGAAATCACATGGCAATTTACATATTGCATAATTCACTAATCTTAGTATTAGCTAATTATCTGTTTATTATAGTATTTTATAATAAAATAAAGTTTCCTCTTTAATTTTTCTTTTTTCATTATTTCTTTCTTAATTTAATAAAATCTTAATTCTTTTCATATCAAAATCAAATTTACTTTTACAATTTCTATTATAATCATAAAATACTGATTCTGTAAATGATTCACCTTTATTGTTTTTATCCTTTTGAATTATCTTCAATACTTTTTTATATAACAACTTAAGTTCTTTAACCCTTTTTTCAATACTACACCTCAACTCCCCGATATATGAAGTATTACATCCACAAAAAATTTGATAAATTATATTACTCCATAGAATTATTAACCATTTTATTCAAATTATATGAACCATAAAATGAAATATTATATATTCCAGTATAAATCATTTTAAAAAATTTTGCTTGATTATTATTAGAAAAAGGCAAAGAAATCCATTTCATATTATTAATACACTTCTCAATATTATTTGAATTTGTTTATTAAATTGACAACTTGCCTGATAAATTTACTTTTATGTCATAACCAATACTTATCAATTCATTTACATAAATCTCAATATTTTGTTTAACATATGAAAATTTACATAACATATTATTTATATGCAAAAAAGACTTAAAAGCAACCATTTTAGAATTATGCAGCATTTTAAAAAAATATGGAATACAACCTTTTGTTTGTATAGGCTTAACAAACAATTTATAATCAATCACATTATTATTCATTGAAACAATCACTTTAAATTATTATTACAGTTCTTTTCCATAGTCCATTTAAGACTTTTTAATTTATTAAATTCATAAAAACTTGATCAATTATTGTTGAAGCACACAAAAATACATCATTTAACTTTAATTTATTTAAAATATTCTCTACATAATAAGACAAAATAAAACTACATAATTGTGAAACACTGGAAGTCCCATAGGCCAACCTTTAATCACTTTGTAAAAACTACCATAAATGAAGCAATAATATTCTGTTTAACAAAATGTAAAGCATTCATCACAAAACAAATAAACTGATTAGTAATTTGTTTATCAATTAAACATTGGTGAATTATTTTAATAGAATCAATCCTATAATTAGAACCACACATTTCAGAAACATTCAATAACACCAAAACCTAATCACTATCAATCTTCAAATTTTCATATGCTATTTGTCCTCTGTGTTTGTAATTATTGAGTTACATAAAGAAGGTTATCCACTAAGAATAATTTGGGAGTTTGGAGGTTTATTGGTGATTTTTGTACAAAATTTGTTTGATTTTGGGAAATATACAGTCGTATTGTCATTTGACTTTGTTAAAAAATTAAAAATTTAAAGATTGATAGAAACGATGTTTTGGTATCATTGAATGTTTCTGAAATGTATGGTATGGTTCTAATGATAGGATTGATTCTATTAATATAATTCATCAATATTTATTGGATAAAAAAATTGCTAAGCAACTTATTTGTTTGTGATGAATGTTTTATATTTTATTGAACAGAATATTATTGCTTTGTTTAATAGTAGTTTTATAACATAAGTAAAGGTTAGTCTGTGGGACTTCCAATGATTTTACAATTATGCAGTTTTGTTTTGTCTTATTATGAAGAGAATATTTTAAGTAAATTTATGTCAATGGTGATATTAAAATATATACAAGATATGTGGATGATATATTTGTATGTGTTTCAAAAATAATTGATTAAGTTTTTAATAAATTAAAAGTTCTTAAATGGACTATGGAAAAGGGATGTAATAATAGTTTAAAGTACTTGGATTTGACTGTTTCAAGAAATAATAATATTATTGATTATAAATTATTTGTTAAACCTATACAAACAAGACGTTATATTCTACATTTTTCTAAAGTGCATAATTATAAAATGGCTGCTTTTAAGACTTTTTTGAATAAAAATAATATGTTATGCAAATTTTCATATGATAAAATGGAAAATATTGAGATTTATATAAATCAATTGTTACGTGTTGGTTATGATATAAAGAAAATTTATCAGACAAGTTATCAATTTAATAAACAAATTAAAAGGAATAATATTGAGAAGTATATTAATAATATGAAATAGACTTCATTATTTTTTTCTAATAATAATCAAGCTAAATTTTTGAAAAAGATTTATACTGGAATATATATTTCATTTTATGGTTCCTATAATTTGAATAACATAGTTAATAATGCTAAGGTTAAATTATCTAAGGATGGAATAATATAATTCATCAAATTTTTTGTAGATGGAATGCTTCATATATTGAGGAATCGGTGGAGGTGTAGTATTAAAAAAGAACTAAAGAACATAAGTTATTATAAAATAATTTAATATATCAAGCAAAAAGAAGGAGTTAGTTTGTTTTATTTCTATAAGTTGTTATATAAAAGTGTACCGAAGATAATTCAAAAGGATAAAAAGAATAAAAATGAATCATTTACAGAATTAGTGTTTTATGATCAAATCAAGAAAGAAATAATGGAAAAAAAGAAAAATTAAAGAGGCAAGTTTTATTAATCTTTATAAAAATACAATAATAAACAGATAAACAGGAATCTTAATATTAGTGAATTATGGGATATGTAAATCAGCTTCTGGTTTTGGTTGATGCTGTTTCACTATATTTTGAAATTAAGTCAATTTAGTTGAGAATGATTATGAAGAGAATTAAAAATAATACCATTGATTAAAGTTTATATTGGAATTTATTTTGTTATTTACTGTTATTTGGAATATATATATATATATATACGCAAATTTACAAATAAATCTTTAAAAATACAGTATTTAAAAGCTTATAAAAAATATATATGTATAACAGTCACTTAGGAGTGCTTTCAACTAACTTGTAGCTTTGTCAACTATCACGTTTATAATGTCAGCTTTCCCATAATTCAATGATGTCAAATTTACCATAATTCTGTGATCTTAATGTTTGCTGCTTGCCTATTAACCAAATGTTGCTTGTATTTACATATTAACATCGCCTCTTTAATTTTCTTTTTATTATTATTTCTTTCAGTTTCCAATATTTTACATTGTTATAATTAAAATCGAAACCATATATACATGATTTATTATGGTCATAAAAGACAGAAGCTGATAAATTATCATTATTTTTAAAATTTTGTTTTGTATTTTGAACCCTTTTAAATAACAATAAGTGTTCCTTTGTTCTTTTTTCC
This sequence comes from Epiperipatus broadwayi, assembly GCA_028023455.1. Taxonomy (NCBI): domain Eukaryota; kingdom Metazoa; phylum Onychophora; class Udeonychophora; order Euonychophora; family Peripatidae; genus Epiperipatus; species Epiperipatus broadwayi. The sequence continues at coordinate 268,029 of JAQFVV010012971.1, forward strand.
AGTGTGCACCTTGATTCACCTATATACCCATGGCCACACCCACATGTCCATTTGTAAATGATACAATTTTTATTTGTAAATAAAGTTTTATCCTTTGAATTGTTTATTAATTTATTTAATGTAGGTGGTGCATAAAATGCAATATCACATATTCCTTTATAAATTTTCTTGATGAAACTTGCCTGTTGATTTGAAATATATGGTACTGATATCCACAATTTTTTATCAGAAGAATTAACACTATTATTATTTTTATATTTATAAGTAAAATTTTTAATAGTATAATAAACAGAATCATAATTGTATCCAACATTTAACAATTCATTATAATAAGTTTCAATATTTTTAGTTTTATGACCATAATAAATCATGTATATATGGTTTCAATTTTAATTATAACAACGTAAAAATATTGGAAACTGAAAGAAATAATAATAAAAGGAAGAGGCGATGTTAATATGTAAATACAAGCAACATTTGGTTAATAGGCAAGCAGCAAACATTAAGATCACAGAATTATGGGAAAGTTAACATCATTGAATTATGGGAAAGCTGACATTTTAAACATGATAGTTGACAAAGCTACAAGTTAGTTGAAAGCACTCCTAAGTGACTGTTATACATATATATTTTTATAAGCTTTTAAATACTGTATTTTTAAATATTTATTTGTAAATTTGCGTATGTTATTTTGAAGAAATACAGACATCGATTTACAATATTATATATATATATTGTAACTCTCCCCAACATCAATCCTACATCTCTTATAAATAAATGCCCGGGCACCAATTCTATTGATAATAGAATAAATTACTAATCTGACTCCACTTTGAATTACTATTGAGACTCTTAGAATACTGTCCAACTATAGCTTAGCTCAGTGAGGGCTACAGAGTTCCATAATATGTAAAATGCAAATAAAATACAGGAGGAAATATTATAATTAATAAGAGTAAAATATCTATTGGGTTTTGCAATAAATAAGTAATTGAAATTGATAAAGTTCTATCCATTCAAACTAATAAGTTGCAATTCAAGTTTGGCTCCTTCCACCATCTAAATGCAGAAACAGCTTTTACTGTAATAATGAGTTTAAATTAAATGAAACAAAGATATAACCCTAATTAACTTTACTATACGATAAGTTTAAGTTAAATAACTAACTTAGTATCTACTTGAAAAACAATAATGGAATATCTCAGGGATTCTACTGTATAACTTATTTTAAAATTTATACTATATAATAGCTACTATTTACCTTCATAAAAGATAATGACAAAAAATTAAATATTGTTCTAATGGAATAGTGGTTAGACAATGAAAGAAATAGGATACCTTTTTATTTCAAATCATTATCTAAATAATAACTAAGTATATAAGCTTTCCCAGAAGTTCATCAAATAATTAAGCATTTTATATAATGTTTGGATCGAGAAAATAATGTCATCAGATTTGAACATATTCATTATTAAGTTCATGAAATAGTGCAATTATATCATATTGGATATGTAGGTGTGGGTGTGTGGAAACAAAGAATATGAATGCATGTAAAAGAACAACTCTCAACAAAGTTTTTAATAAATAAAACATTTATTACATTGGTAGTCAAAATAAACAATTTATATTTTTACTTCCCACATTGGAGTAATTAATCATTAAAATAAACTTCTTTGTACTTTTACTTTAAACAGATATATGTTATTAGTCACTTCCAGTACTCATTACTGAACAGACTAACATTGAAGTAACTAAACTTCTTTGTACTTTTACATCAAACAGATACATGTTGTTAGCCAATTCTAATATGTTTAACAAACCAACATTGAAAGAATTAAACATTAAATTAAACTACTTTGTACTTTTACTTTAAACAGATACATGTTACTAGCTAATTATAATATGCTCTGTCAACCAAGCCAGCACCAGAGTAATTAAACAATGGAAGATGGATCTAAACATATGAGTTAGAGAGGTCACACTATCCTTTATAAATAAATTTAACAATTCTGTTAACTAGTTACACTTTCTTTTTTCTTTCTTTCTGTTTACTCATTCAAGATGAGGATGAATCATTTTGATGATTTGATGATTTAAAAATTTAAAATAAACTTTGTATGATATAATCTGAAATATTTACCCAAGACTTACAAATACGGTGATAAATTTCTTCCATACCTTCAGGATCAATAGTATTTTGTGGATGCTTCTATATTATGCCACCTGTCATAATATGATTAATGCATCTACATCCCATCAGTTTGCTTATGAAATTAAGAGTTATAATGTCATAATATGGATGATGCCATAGACCAACCAACAACTTTAGCACTACTTCTACTTTAGATGTTCTATAAAGGAAATTAATCCTACCTTTTATTTTTATTAGCAAACTACATCTCACCTAGCTATGAATATATAATGGGAAAAACATTCCAAAATGGACACATGAGAAACAAGGGGACTTTCTTCACTCTAATAATCTAAACAACAAAATATAATGACTCCCTACCATTACTCAGAGATTAAATACTGGTGTGGACTCAGTCTTATCACCAAAAACAAGGGAAAAACACTGCTTCACTTCATATAATCTAATCATTATAAATTCTGCTTCCGGTTGCCTTTCTGGATGGTTTACTCATTCTAAGCTCCAGATGATTCAGATTTATTTTATAGTGCGATGTTACAATAATTGTAAATCTTAGGTAAGTATCCTCCTTTTTTTTAATCATTTAAAGTGACTCTTAATAAAGAACAATTAATTTTTACCTCTACGTTTAAATATAATTTCATTCGTTTTTTTTATCATTATCAATCTTGAATGGCGACTATCGTAAAAGACCCTATTAGTAAGAGTAGTGGGAGAAAAAATCCAGTTAACACTAAATCCCAACAAAAAGATTCAAAATTGAATCAAAAACATGTCATGGCTTATCCAAATCCTGTCAGACCAAAGAAAACAGCTCAATTTAAAAATCCCAATATGCGAAACACGCCAGTAGTGCCTGAAAGAGAAAGATTTATACGTACATCTTTGCCGGAAGCCTCAGTAAAACTGGCTAAAAGTAACGTGGAAGTAGATCCAAAGAATAATAAACTTCTTCATGGGCCTGGAGGTCCAAACCACCCTTGTTTGGAAGATCTCATCCTCCCCTGCAAAACAATACCAGGCTCACCAAAATTGCTAACTTCCAAGGTAAGTTACATAAATAAATCCGCCGAAAATCTGCTTTTTCAAAGCGAGCACTCAATTCCGGAAGTTGAGAAATGCGGCAAAACTTTGCAGTTGAAAAAAATACAATTTCCTATAATTTCGAACTCAGTTTTTCTTGGGAACAATATGTATTCTGACATACCCTACATAACAAAAAAAGAACCGGATTTTTCCGGGATCGGGAACGAAAGTTATGAGGGAAAAACCGATGCAGAGGTGGCGCCATCAAAAAAAAAATTCTCAGGAATCACTCAAAAATTACAATGAAGTCAAAAGAAATGCCAATACACATGCCACAGCTTCAAAAAAAGGCTCATTCGATGGGGTGGCCCCACCTCCAGCCATATATCACCCTGGCCCCAATATAAATACCGAGCACAAAAATTTTCCTAACCTTTTTTCAAATAATGTACCACCTAACCTCCCCATATTATCTAACACCCCTACATCAGTTGGATCTTCCTTGAGGAGTCCAACCCACACACTTCCATCTAGTTTATCAAATAAGGACAAGCAATTGAAGTATAATAGTGTTGATCAATTTCCAACTCTTTCCCCACAGAAAATACCCAACCTTGGAGGACCCAGTCAGTACCCAGAGGAAAGCTTGCCAAGGCCCACCCCAGCATCCTAGGCCAACATTGCTGCCCGAAGTATCTCAGGACCTCGATCTATATCTGCTGGCTTCCCTGCTGTTGATAACACCCAAGTTGGCGAATCTTCTGGAATCTTTGGCAGAGCTCTACAAATAATGGGCAAAACTCATACAACCCCCAAAGAAGTAAGGGAAGACATACCTCCTTATGATAACCCCAGTAACTACAAGTGTGATCTATCTAAACACACACTGATCAATGACAAGTTTAATCAATCAATTCCACCTCTCCTTAAGAAATCTTTTAACATTTATAAGGATGATAAGACTCTGATTCTGGCTGTCACAGATGACAACATCCACCTATTTAAATTCCCTGTTCAATCACTTTTCGAATTATTCACTACACATGGCATCTGGGGCTCGGTATACAAGGTATTGTTTCACCCTAATGACAGGTATGTGGCGATTCAGTTCAACAACATTATGGCCAAGGAGTCATTCCGTAATGGCCATAAGAGTCTATTTGGCCGATATCTGATAACCATAGACCCGGATAGGCCGAGCTCCATTGATGGCTATATCAGGAATTGTGGTGTAAACTTCAGCAAGGCCGATCTCCAGAGAGCCTTAGCCCCCTTTGGGAACATCATAGCATTTAAATATCGGACAATCCGGTATGGTGGGGCTGAGTCACTCTCCAATATAGCAGACTTTCGCATTGCATTGAATAAAGGGATTTCTCCACTCAATTTACCTGGGCTTATTGAGTTCATTGATGTTCCACTTTCCATCATCCTCCGGGGTGTTCCCCCCAGTGCTTCCATTGCAGGGTTAGGGGACACCTCATGAAGGACTGCAGAGATCGAAGCTGCATACAATGTGGACTTATTAGCCAGGGACCACATCAATGTCACTCTAAATATAGTACATCACCAGTCCAGCCCACCTTGGGCCCCACCCCTCAGGGGCTTTCTGGGGATCAGCCCCCTGGGCTTCCTGACTGTCAATCTGACAGGACTCACCATTCTCCTGACCCCATATATGCTGCAGGAGGTTTTGGGGAGGGCTCTTCATGCAATTTGGTTGTAGAATCAATGGAGAGCCAATCTGCTAACCTGCCTGTAAATGTATCAATGGTAGATTCCCGACTACCGATGACCAACTCACCAGAGGAGGAAGGATTCATTACAGCAGTCTTAAAGAAAAGGAAGAGAAGAAAACCAAAAACACCATTAGACTCTCCTGACCGGTCAACATTGGATTCGGAATCCCTAATGGTAGATGACCTTCTGGGCCTTTTTGATCCTTGTAATCCAGGTAGCAACTCAACTTTCCCTCAAGAAAAAAAGGTGTGGTGCTCCTCCCCACTGATGGCTGGGCCTCCACTGGGGGACCCCCTAAAACAATTAGTGAGACTGAGGTACCTATTTCTCTCACCCTGGAAATATGCGATGAGTTTGCCCTCCGGGTTGAGGGTTTTTTCCCCTCCTCATCTACTAACAGTGATTGTGATGACAGCCCTGGTCCAGACTATGACTCAATATGGTTAGAAACTATACCAGTGCCTGACGATCCTTTACAGAATCCAATGGTTTCCCCTGTGCCCCCAAGTCTGGCTGATCCACTGGAACCACTTGATCGACCAACCAAATAACCATGCTCAAGATACTCTCTGTCAATGTAAGGGGCCTGAACTCATGGGATAGGGCATATGCCTTGTCACATTGGTTCCATAGACAGGCCCCAGATATTCTGTGCTTATCAGAAATGAAGTTACACCTCCGGACAGACCATCGTGTGATTCAACTAATCGAAGAATTCGGCTTCTTCCACTTCTCATTTTCTTCTGCCGCATCAGGAGGTGTGGCTCTCATAATTAATAAAAAGTCACCAATAGCCCTATTCAAAATGTTATACATAGACTCTCACTGCCTGATAGCGATCTTCCAATTTCATGGATGGTCCTTCAATCTAATAAATCTATACCTACCCAAAAACCCAGACATCATAATCAAAGTTATCCACTCCATCAATGCAACTCTCAGAACAAGCCCGCTTCCCACATTAATTACAGGTGATTTCAATCAATCCTACCTTTCCTTCAGTAACAAGTACATAAAATTCCTTAATCTGTCCATGATAAGTGGAGAAAGCCTTTTTCCTGAAGGGGCATTCTCATTTTATACAAGGCATACACGTTCCCTAATAGACCTGGTTTTTTTTCTCCTGTGATGGTGGGATCGATTGAAGCCCATCTCTGGCCCAATGCCTTCTCTGACCATTTGGCAATGGAAATCCGACTCAGGTATCAAAATAACATAATTCCAACAATCAATTATCCCCGCACTATGAGGATGCTGACTAGATCGAATATTACGACCCAACTGGTCTCTGAGGCCTATATTGCATTCCGCCATCTAGAGATCATGTCTCTTCCTCCTGTGGAGGCATGGATGGCCTTTGTTAAAATGCTAGGCTATCTAATAAATCAATGCACCCTTAAAACCAAGGGTCCCATCCGACTATTGGCTGAGCTGGATGGAATTGCCAGAGTTCTGCACAACCTGTCTCTTGGGGAGCAGAATATCCTGCACATAATTCACTTGAAAGCAAAATATAAATCAGCACAGTCTTCCCTTGCCGAGTACCTTGCAATTAAGAGGGCTCATCAATACCTACAACATCAGCATTGCTGGACCAGAGGGTACCTTTGCTGGGCCCTTGGCTCAGGCAAAAGATCCCGAGCCCCCACATCGATTGAGGTACAAGGAAACTGCTACTCTGGCTCTTCCATGTTGGCCAGAATCAGGGAGTTTTATTCCCTAAAATTTCAGCCATTGGGGATAACTAGTGCCCGGAAAAAATTTGCTTCGGTCGATGCTGCTCCCCATAAGATTATTGAAGGGCGAATTCTACAGAGACTAAGGTCCCTCCCGGACAAGGTCCATCCTGGCCTGCATGGAATTCCAAAATTTCTTTTATTCCATCTGCGCACATTTACGGTACCAATTATACTAAACATCATAAATTTCCTTGCTAATGACAGTCGGGAAGCCTTGGACATATGTCCAATCACTATGGTTCCCCTCATCAAGAACCCTGAGGGTCCACTGGTTCTCGAGAACCTTCGACCTATTTCCATGGTGCCGCTTATGATAAAGGTTATTGAGGGCCTTATAAAAGAAGACATCCAAGATAACATCATAGAATACCTCTCTCCTTATCAATTCGCAAAGAAAGGTTGCTCGACTGCTGATGCTGTCAGCCGATTTCGCCTCATCGTTGACCATGTTCGCAGGAGAAGAAAATCCCAGCCAGTCGTGGTTCAGCTTGACTTTGCTGGAGCTTTTGACTGCGTCAGAATTGACATATTGCTTGGTATACTGGAGAGGCTCAAAGTGCCCAAGGCATACCTTCAGATTATAGAGAACCTCCTACAAAATAGGGAGGTTTTTCTCTCATTGGATGGCAGATTATCTCCAGGATTTAGGCCCTGTGTTTCCATCCCACAGGGCTCACCACTGAGCATCCTTCTCTTCACAGCCTATGTGAACCCCCTGCTTCTAAGCATCAAGGCTGCTCTCCCAGGGATAGCCATTCCTGTGCTTGGAGAGTGCATATGCCACATTACCTATATGGACGATGTGGTGGTGTTTCTCTCCTCTGGCAGGGAGCTTGCAAGACTTGGAGAGCTCCTAGACCAGTTTGCTCGCATATTTGGTCTTGAGGTCAATGAACGCAAATCAGCAATGTGGTCCATCCTGACGGGGAAGCAAATCCAAGGCAGATTCAAAGCAGCCCCCCAGAGCTTCCTAGGATTCCATCTCGCTTCCCCCCCTCAGTCATGAGGAGAGACATGGAGAGGAAGCTATTCACCAAAATCGAGAAAACAGTTAACTCACTATCAAAAATTTACCTTTCCCTTTTGGGCAAGGTCGCCTTGCTGAATTCGGTAGTACTTCCCAAAATCACATACTACCTGGCTGGCTTTTCACCCACCAACAACTTCATTAAAAGGATCGAGACGCTTTGTAGGAAACTATGCTGGGGGAAGGGGGCCCCGGTCATCAGCTTAAACATTTTACAGAAGCCTAAACCCCTGAATGGACTGGCCTTACATGCCATTAAAGTCTTCCAAATTCAAAGGACATACAATATTCTGGTTAGGCTATTGAATTCTCATTCTGACATTGAGTGCCCAGTTCCCATAGAAAGGGTCGAACCTACCGATAGACCCCCACCCAGATTGAGGAGACTTTGGATCCAACAGCAGGTGACGGATGTCCTATCATGGATCAAGACCTCCAGCTCCCTATTCCAGTCAAAACTTACTTACTGGGACACATACCGACTAATGTTCGAGGAGAAAACATGTACCCCCATCTTGCTCTCAATTTCTATCTCCAGACTTGCCAAATGGACACAATTCCTCAGACTTGAGCCCAAGTATGTAGACTTCCTGCTCAAGGTCAACCTTAAGGCCCTTCCCACAAGGTCCTTTTTATTCCATCATAGAGGCTATAACATCGATACCTTATGTCCAATGTGCGGGAAGCAGGAAGAGACCATGGACCACATTCTGTTCCATTGTGATTCGTGGTCTTGTCTCCGAGGCATGATTCTGAGGAAAATGTCTGCACCTGACCTGACTTATGTAATGATTCCTCTGGCCTTTGAAAAGGGGCTTTTTGCCAGAATTCGGCTGGCTTCATTTGTCAACTTCGGGATTTGGACTATACGTTGCAAACTATTGTTTGAAAGTGGGATTGACCATAGTCCCGAGGACCTCCTTATAAATTTCATATGGAAGGCTAGGGAGATTGACAAGAGGACTTGCCCAGAACAGTTGGTGATTCAGACCTGGGATCAACTAAAAATTTAAGTTTCAAGACATTCTGTTTCATTCTATGGACGATGCCTCTGACCTTGTCAGGACAGATTCTCCCCCTATTGCTGTGATGACAGGGATGGTATGACCTACCTCCTAACCATCCTATTTGAACTGTATGTAAACCTGTTGCAAACAAGCATGTTAACAGCAGCTCTAACTATTACCTGTATACACAATTATGTACCTTACTCTATAATTGAATAAAATATATATTTTGAAAGTAATATAATCATTATAATAAACAACTGCATAAGCTAGAAAATATAATTCACTCATGACAAGTATTTAAATAAACTAAGGGAGAGTTTTCTCAATCCCTGACAATATAATATATATATCCTAAACAATTTCTTTCTTCATAGCTACTTAACATATTTCATTCTAAATATAAAAATAAATTCATTCTTAGATAAATTCCTAATTCTTCCACTTTTTTTGGCATATCACATCATCCGTATCCAATTGGAGAAATACAAGTCAAATGACTTTAAATTTAACAGTTATATAAATAAATTGCACAGAATAGGCACACACATGCATAACAGTGCTTACAATAATTTCAAATCATATTCGATATGTAGGTATTATAACAACACTAACCAATAAATCGAAAATAAATCTCTCATTCATGATGAGTTATAAGCGCTTCAAATCTGAAGTATAGTAATTATTATCAAACAAACTTCATTATCTCTAACAATGCAAAGATAAAATAACACTTTTATGCATTTAATATTAGTTAATAAATTGAAATAAGATTTTAAGTTATGATGAGCTATAAATGTTTCAAATTTTGAAATATAATAATCACTATTAAATAGACTTCATCTTCTGACAATGCGAAGACAAAACAAAACTTTTTATGCATTTACCCCTTTAGATTAGCTTCTAGCATTGTAATAGCAAATAAATATTTTTTATCACTAACATAAGCATTTAAAATGCATGTATATAAAAAATAATTGCATTTAAACAATAATCAATTACCCAGCATAATATTTTCATATTATACATATCTGAGATAATCTTGAAGCAAAATAAAGTAAAAAAAATATAAAGATAAATAAATTCATCTACTTATCTACCATACACTAACAGCAAAAGAAATTATTAAATCTTCTTTAGCTGGGAAAATGAAAGTTCATTTGCACAGTCTGTAAATAATGCCTCTTAGACATGTATGAAATAATGCTAATAATTATAAAATGAATAGGTGTTAGTAGACACATAGATGATTTCCTGTAGGACAAACAATATGCATTTGGATCCAATTAAAAAGCAGTTTCCAAAGTTTTTAGAAATTGCTGACAATATAGCATGTAAAGTATTCAATATACTTTCTTTTTGATAATGACAAATTAAAATTTATTGCTGCAGACTTTAGTAATATTTACTATTTAATTAACTGGTGGTTTTATAATTTTATAACTCAGCATTCAATCTTGCAAATTTAAAAGAAACACTAGTTTTCCACTAATTGACATTGACTACAATTACATCTATCATGGAGTTTATAATAATTTATCAAAAGTCACTAATGAGAAAACATACACATCTAATAAATGTACACATTTAATATTCATGCTCTTCTACTCGCATTTATTACATGCACATTAGATATAGGTTAGTTATCCATTAGTTATAAGCCATGCATTCAGTTTTTTAATCCTATAAAACATGAATGGTTAGGTGTATTTCTTATCCAATAATAATAAGGCATGTTGTACTAAATTAAACACACACATCCTTCCATTTGAATTTCACTTTTCTATAACCAGAAGAAATTTTTAATCTAGAGTTTATGAAATGTTTTGTTAAAAAGACCAGTATAATTTCCCCCATAAAACAGCAAAATTCACACACTTCATTTTTTTTCTTTAATATTAGAGGTTAAAATTAGACAATTTGAATTGGAGTTATAGACACATGTATGCATTTTAAACAATGATATTAAATCTAAAGTTAGTTAATTGAAATTATAGGGAGATATATCTTATTGAAATTGATTATGTTTCCATACATTTTTTTATTTTTCAAAGAAACTTTTTTAAACTAGTTTCATGTAAGACAATTAATAATTTTAAAAAATTATACCTCTGAATTTTAATTGATTTGTAGAGAGAGAGAGGAGCTGTAAAATCAGACAGAGAGACAGACATTCTTATAGATTATCCCTCATTTATATTACTGATTATTGCTTAGATGTCCATCTCTTCCACCATCAACAGGTTATTTCCTCTAAAGATTAACTTCAATAATATCAATCCCACTTCTTGTACTGAGATAATTAGTTGGAAATATTCAATAACCTTTTCTCTCTTAAAAAAGAAAAAAAATCATTGTCTTCTAAATAATATTAATTAAATTGAATTAGTAAAAAAAAATTTATTCTGCATTTCTAGATTAATAAAAAAAATAATTATTTAGCAAATAAAATAGTTGATAGTATATTGGATTTGTCTGACAATTCACTGATCCATTTATCCATCAATCACTCAAAATGTGTTTAAATTGGTTATCAAAGGCATTTATTGCAAATTTAAATATTTCACTGTAAAACATAGTATTCTGTATCATAACTGAATATGTGAGAGAAAAATGAAGTTGTAAGATGACACAATCATACATGCACACATATATATTGCTGCACTACAAATACTAAACCAATTTGGACAAAATAGAAACATATGATCATGAGTCAAATATATAGTATTAATTATACTATGGACTGAAGTATCAATGAGCAAATAAATCAGAAAATCACAAACCAATATCAACCATTGTCTTACAGACAAATAAGACAAATCTGGATCAACTTAGCTTATACACCAACACTTTCTGTGACAAGCCACCCCTCTTTCTATCATTAAATACCCATCAAAAAATACTAAATGTCTTAAAACTTCCAAATACTATCTGCAAGTACTTTCTAAACAAGATTTTGGATTATTAATTAAAAAGTTTTGAAAATTTCATGTTATTTCATTTTTTTAGTCAAATGCAACTAGTTATTACTGATACAGTGCTATCTACTGAAAATTTGTTTCTTGTGCTTATTCAGGAGGTCATAATATATTGGTGCCATTCCTTACACATTGCATATGTACTGGTCTAGTCTTACTAATAATATTAAAAATAATTTGACATTCTACTAAATAAACAATGTATGTAAAAAAATAATCACTAACATACTTGGTTTTTGGTCTTCATGTAGATGGTTTCATTTTCATCTCAGTGATGCTTTTATTAAAAAAATACTTAAAACAATTTAAAACAATGACACAAAATTTAGTAACATATTGACATTGGCCAATATACATATAACTGGAACTAGCACATTTTATAATACTTAATTTCTTATTCTATAATATATTCTTATTCAGTTAAAAAATTATTGTCTCTTAACCAAATATAATTTGATTTATGATATCTGTAATATTAATCAACTCTTTATTGCCAATAGAGGAACCTCTCAAACCATGACACAAGATAGCTATTTTTATAACAATAAGAGTGGTTGTCTTATCTTTAACCTAACATTCCACTTATATAGGCCAATCTGAAGCATCTTGATTTGGGAGCGTAAAGCTGTTGTTCTCTCCACTGTTTAACTCCACTATTTTTATACAAATTATCATTTATGAAATCTTGCAATTTACAATGATTTAATATTATGATCTTATACTGGAAATATATAAACTATTATAGAGTTGTAATTATTTTATTAAGCACATAGGAAGTATATGTACATACTTTTAAGACAGGCTGTAACCTGTATCAAATGCACCTTGAAATTTATAATAGTCAAGCAATATTTTTAATTTGCCAATAGAGGGACCTCTCAAACCCTGACACAAGATGCTTCAGATTGGCCTATATAAGTGAAAAATTAGGTTAAAGATGAGATGGCCACTCTTATTTTTATAAAAGTCACTATCTTGTGTTGTGGTTTGAGAGGTCCCTCTATCAGCAAACTAAAGATATTGCTTGACTATTATAAATTTCAAGGTGCATTTGATACAGGTTATAGCCTGTCTTAAAAGTATTTACATATACTTCCTGTGCACTTAATAAATAATTATAACTCAACTTTTTATTATTGTTAATGAACTTCGTTTTTACTTTTGTTTACTCTTTATCTTAATTTATAACAAACCTTCAAATCTTATTCCAAATGAATCTCTTTAGAGATCATAAATGTTACACATGAGATGTGAGTACATATGCATGACAGAACATAATGTATATTTTAATGCATCATTTTAACAATATTCTGAACTGAATGTATTAAATATGATCTCACTAATAACTTTATTCTAATCTTTTAGACAGATAAGTAAAACTTTTATAATTTATTATCAGTAATAATATTTTATTATTCAAACAGGAAAAACTCTCTATATGTATTGCCACTCAGTGAATAATCAATGGATGCCAGAAGGTTTGTCTATAAAATCCCCATCTAGAGCCTACTCATTCAATATCCCCAGACTAGTTTCTGGCTTGTGGACTTCATCAATGAGGAGCCTTGGATCTGAGAGCATGACACCTAGATCTTAGAATCTAATGCAATCCTCCAGCAGCCACCTTTTATCTCTATTTAACTACAAAACTATGAGACTTAAATTAAAAACACCATAATATTTTCAATCCAAGCTCATCAGCTTATCATGGTGTTTTCAATTTAAGTCTCATAGTTTTGTAGTTAAATAGAGATAAAATGTGGCTGCTGGAGGATTGCATTAGGTCCTAAGATCTAGGTGCAGTTCTCACAGATCCAAGGCTCCTCACTGATGAAGGCCAGAAACTAGTCTGAGGATATTGGATGAGTAATTACTAGATGGGGATTTATGCACAAGCCTTCTGGCATCCATTAATTACTCTTGCATTGAGTGGCAATATGTATAAAGAGTTTTGTCTGTTTGAATAACAGTTAAGAGCAAGCATAAAAAATAATATTTTATTATATTTTATTATGCAAGTAATTAAGTATTATAGTTACAATATGTTAATAATTAAATCAACAACAATAATCCCAACAAGAATTGTCAATCATCTAATATATCAGAACTTTTTACTTATATTCAGTCTCTCCTATTCAGATGACTTGTCACTCCCTAATAAAATATTGATTTAAATCATTAAATTTTATCTGTTCATGTATTACCTGACATAATTTCAGATACTATTTCATATGGATATATTATTAAAACTGGAATTTATTATAGGATTAGCATTGATTAAATATAATATCATCATTTTATTTGAATTACTTAACTCAGTGTTTTTTTTTCCAAATCTACATAAATGGCACATGTTTCTTATACAAGAAAATGCTTTCTTTAATCAATGATTACTTTAATCTCAATACTTCTTAATACAATAATGTTTTATTCAGATAAACTCTGTAGCAACATCTTCTAATTATCAATCTCTGTATCTAAATGAATAACCATTTGAACACACAAGTATAGAAATTATACCTGCTTCCACATAAATCAATAATAAATGATCATGCAATCCTTAAATAAAATTCTATCTTCTATTATAAATGCAAACAGATTAACTTGCCTACATTATCTTAAGTAATTCTTACTTAAAATTCCCAATAAATAAAAAAAAATAAAAAACTTGCAGCTTTAAATAAAGATTCAATACAAGATTTACACAGGCACATCTATTAAACCTTACATGTATCTTGCAAATTTTAAATTTTGTATCTGTATTTTTTTATAAACATTAAATCATTATTCAAAAATTGCTAAGACATCATTAAAATCATTGGCTTATATTGATAAATAAACATCAATGCATTTAACTTCAAATTTACAGATACTTTTTGCTGATAAAACTTGAATAATCAATCATTCAAGTAAGCTTAATACTCCATTCAAATATTACAGGAGAGAGAATTTATCTCATTTTTAATCACCTGTAATTAACAAATAATTATTTAGAATCTAAATACATTGATAAATATTTAAGTTTTATACAACCCAGTATTCATTGTAATATATTCGGAAGTAAAACAATTTTCATACATGTACTCTTTTAATATAAATTGACATGCACTCACCTGCACTCACTCATAAGCAGCAATTTTAAAGAACAAATGAATTTATTTGTCCTTCAAGCTTATATATATATATATATATATATAAGCCAACCTTTGCTTACCCTTCCCTATTCATGTTCAAGTTGTATTGGTGGTTGAGAGGTCAGTGACAGCTGCTTTACAATCAGTTGTCCTGGGTTATTGGGTTCCTTCCCGGCTGATGCTATGACACATGAGAAAAAAATATATACAGTATATATTATAGAGGAGAGAATTATGGGTGTTTAAAAATAAGATAAATGCTCTCTCTGCAATATTGGAATTATGTTCTTACAGCTTGAACATCATTTAAAAATCAGGCATATAATACACTCAAGCCCTGAATAATGCATGGGAAGCAAAAGTTGGTATATATAGATAAGCTTGAAGGATAAGTGAATTCACATGTTCTTTGAAATCTTTGCTTACAATTGAGTATATATCATTTTATATTACAAAAGTGCATGTGTGAAGATTGATTTATTTCCAAATATATTACAATAAATACGGTGCTGTATAAAAAATAAATATTTATCAATGTATTTAGATATTGGGTTATAAATATTTTTCTTTCGCTTTTAAATTTTTAAATAATTGCTTTATTTTTCTTTATTAATATTATTTAATATGAACTTAAGATTTAGATTAAGTAAATAAGACTTCATTAAATTGATGCATATGAAAGCAACAAAATAATATGAAGTATACATATTTATATTTAATTTTTTAAGGATATAAGGTTTATTGTGTAGGCAAAAATTACTTGATCTAAATAGACATACATCTAATAATGTTTTTGTTTATAATATGATGTCTCTTGACACATATACACTCTTATATATATATATGTCCACAGATGGCGTCCTACCAAGACTGCCAATCAAGCGTGTTTTGTTTACATAAACGTCAGAGTAGTTAGTATTCACTATCTCTAACTATAATTCCACTTTCAGATCATGATTTCAAGCTATTTGCTATCGTCAGTGAAAGACAGGAATAAAGAAACTAGATCTGAATACAAACTCTGAGCGTTTATGAAACAATTTCTATTCAGCTTGCAAGCGTGAATTTTTTAGACACGTAATGTCTTCAAACTCAGCATAGCAAACCAGATAGCTACATGGGTCTGATCTCAGTTCAGCATCACCACATAGTAGAAGCCTCTGCAATCTATATCATTGCAAGAAAGACCTCAAAGGTACATTTATGATAAACAAAAATGCAAGTTAAAAAACTTGCTAACGCTTGTATTTATGTCCACAGATGGCGTCCTACTAAGACTGCCAATCAAGCGTGTTTTGTTTACATAAACGTCAGAGTAGTTAGTATTCACTATCTCTAACTATAATTCCACTTTCAGATCATGATTTCAAGCTATTTGCTATCGTCAGTGAAAGACAGGAATAAAGAAACTAGATCTGAATACAAACTCTGAGCGTTTATGAAACAATTTCTATTCAGCTTGCAAGCGTGAATTTTTTAGACACGTAATGTCTTCAAACTCAGCATAGCAAACCAGATAGCTACATGGGTCTGATCTCAGTTCAGCATCACCACATAGTAGAAGCCTCTGCAATCTATATCATTGCAAGAAAGACCTCAAAGGTACATTTATGATAAACAAAAATGCAAGTTAAAAAACTTGCTAACGCTTGTATTTATGTCCACAGATGGCGTCCTACCAAGACTGCCAATCAAGCGTGTTTTGTTTACATAAACGTCAGAGTAGTTAGTATTCACTATCTCTAACTATAATTCCACTTTCAGATCATGATTTCAAGCTATTTGCTATCGTCAGTGAAAGACAGGAATAAAGAAACTAGATCTGAATACAAACTCTGAGCGTTTATGAAACAATTTCTATTCAGCTTGCAAGCGTGAATTTTTTAGACACGTAATGTCTTCAAACTCAGCATAGCAAACCAGATAGCTACATGGGTCTGATCTCAGTTCAGCATCACCACATAGTAGAAGCCTCTGCAATCTATATCATTGCAAGAAAGACCTCAAAGGTACATTTATGATAAACAAAAATGCAAGTTAAAAACTTGCTAACGCTTGTATTTATGTCACAGATGGCCTACCAAGACTGCCAATCAAGCGTGTTTTGTTTACATAAACGTCAGAGTAGTTAGTATTCACTATCTCTAACTATAATTCCACTTTCAGATCATGATTTCAAGCTATTTGCTATCGTCAGTGAAAGACAGGAATAAAGAAACTAGATCTGAATACAAACTCTGAGCGTTTATGAAACAATTTCTATTCAGCTTGCAAGCGTGAATTTTTTAGACACGTAATGTCTTCAAACTCAGCATAGCAAACCAGATAGCTACATGGGTCTGATCTCAGTTCAGCATCACCACATAGTAGAAGCCTCTGCAATCTATATCATTGCAAGAAAGACAACATTTATGATAAACAAAAATGCAAGTTAAAAAACTTGCTAACGCTTGTATTTATGTCCACAGATGGCGTCCTACCAAGACTGCCAATCAAGCGTGTTTTGTTTACATAAACGTCAGAGTAGTTAGTATTCACTATCTCTAACTATAATTCCACTTTCAGATCATGATTTCAAGCTATTTGCTATCGTCAGTGAAAGACAGGAATAAAGAAACTAGATCTGAATACAAACTCTGAGCGTTTATGAAACAATTTCTATTCAGCTTGCAAGCGGAAGAGACGTGTGCTCTTCCGATCTCAGCATAGCAAACCAATAGCTACATGGGTCTGATCTCAGTTCAGCATCACCACATAGTAGAAGCCTCTGCAATCTATATCATTGCAAGAAAGACCTCAAAGGTACATTTATGATAAACAAAAATGCAAGTTAAAAAACTTGCTAACGCTTGAGATCGGAAGAGATGGCGTCCTACCAAGACTGCCAATCAAGCGTGTTTTGTTTACATAAACGTCAGAGTAGTTAGTATTCACTATCTCTAACTATAATTCCACTTTCAGATCATGATTTCAAGCTATTTGCTATCGTCAGTGAAAGACAGGAATAAAGAAACTAGATCTGAATACAAACTCTGAGCGTTTATGAAACAATTTCTATTCAGCTTGCAAGCGTGAATTTTTTAGACACGTAATGTCTTCAAACTCAGCATAGCAAACCAGATAGCTACATGGGTCTGATCTCAGTTCAGCATCACCACATAGTAGAAGCCTCTGCAATCTATATCATTGCAAGAAAGACCTCAAAGGTACATTTATGATAAACAAAAATGCAAGTTAAAAAACTTGCTAACGCTTGTATTTATGTCCACAGATGGCGTCCTACCAAGACTGCCAATCAAGCGTGTTTTGTTTACATAAACATCAGAATTATAGTTAGAGATAGTGAATACTAACTACTCTGACGTTTATGTAAACAAAACACGCTTGATTGGCAGTCTTGGTAGGACGCCATCTGTGGACATAAATACAAGCGTTAGCAAGTTTTTTAACTTGCATTTTTGTTTATCATAAATGTACCTTTGAGGTCTTTCTTGCAATGATATAGATTGCAGAGGCTTCTACTATGTGGTGATGCTGAACTGAGATCAGACCCATGTAGCTATCTGGTTTGCTATGCTGAGTTTGAAGACATTACGTGTCTAAAAAATTCACGCTTGCAAGCTGAATAGAAATTGTTTCATAAACGCTCAGAGTTTGTATTCAGATCTAGTTTCTTTATTCCTGTCTTTCACTGACGATAGCAAATAGCTTGAAATCATGATCTGAAAGTGGAATTATAGTTAGAGATAGTGAATACTAACTACTCTGACGTTTATGTAAACAAAACACGCTTGATTGGCAGTCTTGGTAGGACGCCATCTGTGGACATAAATACAAGCGTTAGCAAGTTTTTTAACTTGCATTTTTGTTTATCATAAATGTACCTTTGAGGTCTTTCTTGCAATGATATAGATTGCAAGGCTTCTACTATGTGGTGATGCTGAACTGAGATCAGACCCATGTAGCTATCTGGTTTGCTATGCTGAGTTTGAAGACATTACGTGTCTAAAAATTCACGCTTGCAAGCTGAATAGAAATTGTTTCATAAACGCTCAGAGTTTGTATTCAGATCTAGTTTCTTTATTCCTGTCTTTCACTGACGATAGCAAATAGCTTGAAATCATGATCTGAAAGTGGAATTATAGTTAGAGATAGTGAATACTAACTACTCTGACGTTTATGTAAACAAAACACGCTTGATTGGCAGTCTTGGTAGGACGCCATCTGTGGACATAAATACAAGCGTTAGCAAGTTTTTTAACTTGCATTTTTGTTTATCATAAATGTACCTTTGAGGTCTTTCTTGCAATGATATAGATTGCAGAGGCTCTACTATGTGGTGATGCTGAACTGAGATCAGACCCATGTAGCTATCTGGTTTGCTATGCTGAGTTTGAAGACATTACGTGTCTAAAAAATTCACGCTTGCAAGCTGAATAGAAATTGTTTCATAAACGCTCAGAGTTTGTATTCAGATCTAGTTTCTTTATTCCTGTCTTTCACTGACGATAGCAAATAGCTTGAAATCATGATCTGAAAGTGGAATTATAGTTAGAGATAGTGAATACTAACTACTCTGACGTTTATGTAAACAAAACACGCTTGATTGGCAGTCTTGGTAGGACGCCATCTGTGGACATAAATACAAGCGTTAGCAAGTTTTTTAACTTGCATTTTTGTTTATCATATATATATATATATGAGTATTGGAATGCAAGATCATATGTTATTGACCATTGGCTTGAGAGACTTTGAAATTATATTTAATAAATATCTCTAAAAAAGCAAAATCCAAATAGAGATTTTTGAAGAATGCAGCAAAGTCATGGAAGATTATAATTGATAAGAAATTTTAAGTTTTGATAATTAATGTAATTTTTTTAAATTTGTTATAATTAATTTTATAATGTTAATAAATTCCTATTTAATCATCAATATGTATGATGTTTGATTCTCTTTTACGATGTAATTGAATTCACCTATCCATTGAATTACATATTATTGAGTTCCAGATCTACTTATTAGATTACATATTCAGTGATTATGGTTATATCTGTCTACTTAATCATTTATTTATTTATTTACTTTATGAAAGGTAAATTTATCTAATAATGCGATTATTTTCTTTCTTTATTCTTAAATGAAATTAATAGTTTGGATAATAATAAAAAATGCAGACTATCCATTACTTTAAAACAATAAGAATAGATTCATTGGCCTCTTATAAATGCATAAATCTATAACAATTTGAATTTCTATCAGTTTTATTTGTGAGCAAAATATTGTAATAAAGTTATGTTTTTCTATATTTGTTTAATGTCAGTAAAAAGATTATTTGAGATAGCTTATAAAAAATAGACATTGAGAAATATTGTTTGTTATGACTTATTATATATTCTTATTATGATAGTTATCAAAATTCCTATTCATAGGAAGAATATATAAGCACTTTTATTTTATAAGTATATTTTATTTATCATGCTCCATTATATATATATATATATATATATATATATATATATCTTAATGATATATATATATATATATATATATATATATCATTAAGATCAGTCAACACTTAGACAATCTTAATATCAATAGCAATCTCAACCTGTTGTTAAGGCAATCTCCTTTTAATATTTCAAAATGAATCTAAAACTTATTCATATAAGAGGAACTAGTCACTTTAAATCAAGAGTTCCTTTATAATACAAACTCACATGCTTAAAATGTTTTTGTACAGAAACATGAATTTATCTAAATATGACACCGATAGGAAAAACAATATTGGTTCTTATATCAATGATCTCACAAATCTCACAATTAAAATACACTAATAAAAACAATTGGCAAATTCTACACTAAGTTAAATAAAAAGAAAAAGAAAATTAAACACAATTTGCCAAGGACTTGGATAAACCTATAATACAACCCTAAAATAGCAATACAACTATGGAATATATGTGCAGCCACATATAAAGTCAGCATCAAATTTCCTCCACCACGTAACCACTTGTTAAATAATTCAAAAGACAAAATACCAAAGAAACATGTCCCTTAAGTGGCTTACAAAATTACATGCATTGCCCCATTTTGTAATTCTGTCTATTATGGAGAAACATATGTAAATAAATTTATGAGAATCACTCAACACACATACTTATACAACAGAACTAAATGAAACAACAAATACAATTCAATCTTTTTTGATCACAAACTCACTACAGGTCAGACTTTCCGTTCTATTAATGTATAATAATGTGTGCTGAAAAAGATGTTAGAAAATAAAAATATAAGGATGCATGGACAATTGCAAAAGATTCAGCTGTAATTAATAGAAAAGAGTTATGTGTTCCATTATCAAAAAAATGGAATATTTAAATGTCTCATTTACATAATAAATCATGTCCACATATAGGCATAATTTTCAACTGTTAAATGTAAAAGTTTTGAATATTAATTATTACCTTTTCTTAATACTCTATTATAACGAGTTTAGAATGATTACAATAAAGATATATATATATTATAATGATCCAGAAGAATGAGACTTAACGTAATCTACACTACAAGGGCGCTACTAGGCTACTTAGAACCTAGAAAATTTATAAAGTAGGCAGATATGTAAGTTTTTTTTTTAAAAAAAAAAATTATTTTATAATATATATTTTGATTCCGACCATTAGCCCAATGTCACATAGCTCAGTGGAACAGCAGAGATAATAAAATAATTCTTATCCAAAAACATTTTCAAAATAAAGGAAACCACTGCCAGATATAACACACAAACATTTATTTAAACATAGATAAGATTTAAAATTATTTTAGTATCAGTTTACATTTTAAAATTTAAATTACATTTTTAACTTTGATTTTAGATTTTAATTTACATTTTAATTTTTATAAGTTCGCACAGATGGATTTATAAGTTTGTTTTATAATGTTGAGTATAGATTGGTTACATAGATTACACGGGTAAAAACATTTCAAAATAAACATAAACGATCGAAATATAAAGTCATTGATGGAATAGCAGAGGGAAATTTATAAGAAACCCAATGGCATTCATCATAAGATGCCGCATTGACGCCAATAACTTAAAAAACATCTGAATAAATACATTTTAGATACTCACCGTAAGGTATCATTATTTACCGAATGTCTATATATTTTGATCAAATATGAAAACCAAAAACATAATTGACCGATAATGAATCCATGCAAGTGTCTATACCCAACTTAAATTTAATGCATTTGAGTATCGAGTATGAATAGACTACATAGATTGCATTTGAAAAGAAAATATTTTATCTCTTATTTAACCTTAGGCCAAAAGTTCACAGTTAAACCAACATCAATCCATCTGATATATCGATGTATTCAATGTAATACGAATACGACAGCACAAATATAGGTTAAGAAAAGAAATTGACTCTCATCCAGATAGGAATACTACATCTATCTGACGAGAAGAGCAATAAAAAAAAACTCCATAGGAAAGGACTGCGGTCATTTTTGCCAACTTATGATCGCATTCCAACAGCAAAAGGGGTTGTGCGGCGTATAATTCGATTCTGCAGGTAGCGAACCGCGTACTACATCTACTAATTACACCAATATACCCAATTCATTGACCTAAGTCAACTATGAAATGAATAACCTAAGGTTACCCTCCCTTAATAAAACTTTATAAATCTATATATCCATTCATGCCCGACTTAAGTTTAACATTTATATAATAGTAATTTAACGAAAAACAAAAATCATAATAAAAACTTAAAAGAACAAAAAAAAACATAAATGGAAATGATTTTAAAAAAGAAATACATCAAATAAAATTACTTATTAGTAAATTAAGTTGGTCAGATAGGATTCTATTTCTATAAATTAAATACTGGGAAAGTTTATATTTTAGCATTCTTAGTGTTTTCAAAATGTTCATAAAGTTTTTACAATTTTTAAAACATTCCTCTTTATCCATTGCATGCCGTTTGAAATCCAGCATTAAATCCTCTGATGATCCTGTAGTCCTGAGTATAGAAAAAAATGATGTTCCATTTCTTTTCTTTTTTTTTTATAACCACTGAAGGAATTGAAAGTGCGTCTTTCAATCTCTTCACCTCCAACTCTCTGACTTAATACATTTCCGCTTTCTCTTAAATTTTCTTGACTCATTAAAAATTTATTTCCAAACTTTTTCTTTTATATGTAACTTTCGGATCCAATGGACATTACATCATCAATGATGATGATCCTTCCATTGAGGTCCGATTTCCTGATGGATTTCTTTCATTGTCCATTAGTTTCTATTGTTTTCCTATCTGACCATTGCTTATACATTTAAATGCCCAAGGGCTAGTTCACTTGGACTAAATAAAATAATCATTTCCATTTTTTCAATAACATTAATTAATTTGTTTTGTACAAACTTAGATATATTTTTATCTTTAAATCTTTGCTGACAATTTAGTTTTAAAATACTTTTTCTTTTTTTTTATAAAGTTTCTTTTTTTAATTTCTCATCTGTGCGATTTTATATATATATGAGTTTAAGATAGAATTAATTTTCAATTTTTATGTCTTAAAAAAAAAAGTTTTTAAATGCGAACTTTTTATTTTAATTTCATGTTTAATAAAAAAAAATAATGTAACGGTGTATGTGCCCATTACAATATATATA
Organism: Epiperipatus broadwayi; assembly: GCA_028023455.1. NCBI lineage: Eukaryota > Metazoa > Onychophora > Udeonychophora > Euonychophora > Peripatidae > Epiperipatus > Epiperipatus broadwayi. Next base: position 291,512 of record JAQFVV010012971.1, read on the forward strand.
TATATAATAATCTTGGTAAATACGACTACTAAAATTTAGTAATAAAATTAATATACATATAAAATATATTTTTAATAAAGAACAATGATAACTATTTAGTTCTTGAGATCACTTAAATAATGAAGCTCATTAAAAAATAGTTTCTAATATATTTCAGACATGAAATACAAATAACATTATTTTTGAGCACCTACGTGTAGATGTAGTCAATTTACTAGCAATTTGATTGACAATTTCTTTTTCTTTTATTTCTTGATAGATAGTAAAGCTTCATATTACCATATAAAATTTAGACTTATTTCCACTTCCAAATTATAATAATTGTAACTTTTTGCCATACTAATAATGAAGTCTTTAAGTTAAACATGTCTTTTAAATATTGATCATTTTTTAGCATCACAATTTGTAAAAATTTGACTTACTCTTCTGTATTGTATTGATTATACACACTTAGAACTTAACTAACAGCTCCTCAAAAATTTTTGAGGAATCAGGACTTTTTTACTCTTTTGTGCATATTGCTAGTATAAGAATTTCTGCTTCTCATTTGAAAAGATGGGGGGGGGGTGATTACAATACCAGTAGATCACAATTCTCCTCCAATTGTGATCTGATTTTTTTTACTTTTAATTAACGTAGTAAATTTTACAGTTATGTGTTCTCATTTTATAAATTAAAAAAAATAATAACTTTTTTAAGAACTCTTTTTATTTCTCAAATAAATTTACCTTTTCCTTACCTCAAAGCTAAAACCAAGCACAAAAGATCTTCCTTATTTAATCAATTTTTTGCATATTTTAAAAATTAACCGTTAATTAAAAAAAAAAAATCTGTAAATAATCCTAGATAATGTTTATAATATAAAAACACTTTTAATGTATTAAAAAAAAATAACTTTCAATCTCTTTTAAATATTGAGTGAATAAAAATATTTTTTTTATTTAAAAAAAAATCAATGTATTTGAATAAAATATAATTAATCCACACATACACCTCACATATACACATGTATAAATAGTATTTTGTATCTATTTTCTTAATGTTTCAATTATCTAAGCAAGAAATTAATTTATGAGTGTTTTGAATCTAAATTAACAAAATAACTATATCCTATTTAAGGTCATTATTCTAATCTCCGATTCTCCATTTTTTCCCTTACCTTTTTTACTTTTTCTCCCTTCTTTAAACACAAGCTCTATAACTAAAAGCACTTATTATTACTTCTGTCTACTCTAAGCACCTGGCAATGAAACATTTATATATATATATATTTTAACGGTCACTGAAATTTGGTCTTAAAGTATCTGCCGACAAGGCGCCATCTAGACCATTCGAACCTAGAAAATTTTATAAAGTAGGCAGATACGCGCTGTTAAAAATCCAACTTTTCTTTTATTGACCGTTTGCCCTTGCCACTAGCTCAATGAGATGCAGAGATTAATATAATATAAATTCTTATCCAATTATATTTCAATATTAAAAGAAATAAATAAAATAAGCCACTGCCAATAATTAACACACAAATAGATTTTTATTAACGCACATTTAAAATTGAGGAATAAATTTATTTTAGATTTTACATTAATCTTTTTTTTTTTAATTAAAATTCAAATTACTATTTAAATAGACCACACAGATGGATATTTCCGAGGATGAATTTTTTTACTGAGACGCATGTAATACTAACGGTTCTTCCCATACGAAGTTTTCCCGAAAACAAATCGAGTCATTCACCCCTTAAAAGAAGTTTTCCCGAAAACAAATCGAGTCATTCAAAGGGGTAAGTGAAGCAACCGACAGCAAAACACATACATATCAGGTAATGAAATTGAACCCTCCCAACTTTAACGTAACTTTTAATTAGAACATAATACACACACACACAAAAAAAATGAAATGGAAATGATTGCTTAAACATCGGCATAAAAAAAAAAATATTAATAATTGATTTTGCAATTTTCAGATATTAATTAATTGCAATTTTTAGGAAAGTTCTTATTAAATAGACACTATAGTTCATACGTTATGGATTGAGCAGATTTTAGGGATCCGTCTTTGTGATCACTTTCGTAGATTTTGTCATTCTTTGAAATGAAACCGCTACTTGCCATTCATTTGGTCAGGAATTGTCATCCAGAGGCCTCAGCTGGTTGTCCGGAAATTCAAACTTATTGCAGACTTCCACATCGTGAAAATCTGCAATATAGCCACTTATAACGACATATTCATAGTCAGCTCTCAGATCATAATCTTCAGAATAATTTGGCTTTTATATTTTTATTACTCTCTTATCATCCAATCTTTGGATTCAAAGAGCAAGACATCACTAATCCATTCGTGCTTCAGTTATGGTCCGTGCTGTCATTTTCATGTTTGCCTTGGTCATTTAATTCCTTTGTATTCTCTTATCTGACCATTTAATTTATTTTACATGCCTCACGAGTTAGTTTGCTTTTGAACAATCATTTAATTAAAAAGACAATCATTTCCATTTTCTAAGACTATAGAAATCAACATTATTTCTATTTTTAAAATATCAATCTTTATATTTTTACTTTTTTACAAAAAAATACTTTCAAATGCTTTTATCTGTAAAAGCCTTCAAAGTTTCCTATCTGTGCGATCTATATATATGTTACACAACTTTTAATTTTCAGTTTTTAAGTTAAGTTTTTTTTTTCATTTTAATAAATCAATTTTTATTCACAATCTTAGTTTTAAAATAATGTAACGGCATATTTATATCATCATCATCAACCATTATCAATCCACTGCAGGATGAAGGTCTCTCCAAGTTTAATCCATCTTCTCCGATCTTTAGCTTCTCTTCTCCACAACACCCCTGCACACTTTCTTATTTCATCCATCCATCTCACATGTGGTCTCTTTCCGGGTCTTTTACAAGCTCTTGGAATCCAGTTTAAAATTTCAATTGTCCATCTATTATCATCTCTTCTAGCAATATGTCCAGCCCAACTCCATTTCAATCTTTTAATTTTTTCCAATAAGGTCAGTAACACCTGTTTGTTGTCTTACCCATACATTGCGTTTTCGATCTCTTCTTGTTACTCCCAACATACATCTCTCCATACTCCTTTGAATGGTCTGAAGTCTCTGTATTGCTCTTCTATTAAGTATCCAAGTCCCAGATCCATAAGTAAGAACTGGTAAAACACATTTGTAAAAAACCATCCTTTTCAAACACATAGGCATATTTCCTTTTAGTATCAAGTTATTTCTACCAAAAGCACTCCAACCAAGTTTGATTCTATGATTAATTTCCTCCATTATGTTTCCATCTGTATTAATAATCTGACCAAGGTATTTGTAACTGTTAACTTCTTCTAATTCTTCATAATCAATCTTTATTTTCATATTTTGAGCAAATCGATTAAACATTACTTTAGTCTTTTTAACATTTATCTTTAGTCCTACTTTTCTACTTTCATCTGCTAACTCCTGCAACATTTCCTGCAGCTCTGAAGCATTATTTGCAAAAACAACTACATCATCTGCGAAATCTAAATGACTTAAATACTCTCCATTTACTTTCACTACTTTAGTTTCCCATTTTATTCCACAAAATACTTCTTGCAGCATTGCTGTAAAGAGTTTTGGAGATATGGAGTCACCTTGTCTTACACCTTTCTCAATGTTGATTTTTCCAGTATCATTATGTAATCTAATTGTTGCTGTTGCATTTTTATAAATATTCTTTAAAATATGACAATATCCTGGATCTATACCTTGATGATCCAATGCTTTAATCACTGAAGAAATGTGTATAGAATCGAATGCCTTTTCATAATCTACAAATCCAAAACATAATGACAACTCATATTCGTTTGTCCTTTCTAAAACTTCTCTCAATACCTGGGTATGATCTATTGTACTAAAACCACTTTTAAATCCAGCTTGTTCTCTTGGTTGGTGAAAATCCAAAGTTCTCTGTAGACGAGTTGTAATTATTTTGGTAAAAATTTTATATAAAACTGATAAAAGGCTGATAGGTCTGTAATTTCTAATATCTTCTTTATCACCTTTTTTAAATATTAATATTATTACTGCATTCTTCCAATCTTCCGGTACATCTTTATCATTTAGACATTTGGTATATAACTTTACTAAAATTGTTTCTATTTCTTCACCTGCTTCTTTTAATATATCAATTATAATTCCATCATTTCCTGGAGCCTTTCCTTTCTTAATACACTTAATTGCATGTCTCACTTCTTCATTTAAAATTCTGGGCAATTCGGAAGATGTAATAGATATAGGATGTACTTGTTCTTTATTACTATATAATTCTTGATAAAAATCTTCTACCAATTTCATGATGTCATCTCTCTTTTTAGTAATAATTCCATCTTTTTTTCTTATTGCAGATATAAATTTCCTACCAATACCAAAATGTTGTTTAACATTTTTGAGACTTTTATTTTCTTCTACAGCTTTCCTTGCTATTTCACAGTTATACTTTCTTATATCATTTTCAACTCTTTGCCGTACGATTTTACAAAATTCGAGATATTCAATTCTTTTTAATACATCATTTTTGTATATCTTCATATTCCTTCTTTTTTTCATAAATTCTCTAGTCTCAGTAGAAATTTTATTAGTCAATTGCTGCTTTTTTCTACCAGCTATGTTTGTTGCAGTTTTTAAAAGTGTATCAGTTATTTTCATATTAATTTCATTCAAATCTGAATCATGTTCAAAATCTCCTAACACTCGAAACCTATTTGTAAGTTATAATTTAAATTCATTAGAATGTTTCTGAAGATTAGGAATATCAACTGTAAATATTGTTTTTCTTAATAATTTTTGTCTCTCTAGTTTTACATTAACACGTAACTTACACAGAGCAAAACTCTCCATACAGTATTGCCACCTGTGCTAAACAGAGTAATCAATGGATGCCAGAAGGCTTGTGCATAAAATCCCTATCTAATGCCTACTCATCCAATATCCCCAGACTAGTTTCTGGCTTGTGGCCTTCGTCAGTGAGGAGCTTTAGATCTGAGAGCACTGCATCTAGATCTTAGGATCTAATGCAACCCTCTAGCAACCACCTTTTATCTCTACTTAACTACAAAACTATGAGAATGAAATTGAAAACACAACTAGTCTGGGGATATTGGATGAGTAGGCATTAGATAGGGATTTTATGTACAAGCCTTGTGGCATCCATTGATTACTCTGTTTAGCACAGGTGGCAATACTGTATGGAGAGTTTTGCTCTGTTTATCAACAATTAATGTGCTAGTATAGGAAATGTGATCATGTGATGCTTAATGGATTAACACCAATCCTGCCTAATAGGATAGTGGTGGCTATGGTTGTAAAAGAGCCAAAGACACCAAAATGTATGGGTGCTGAACTGAGTTCAGACCCATATGACTATATAAGCTATTGAGCTTAGATTGAAAATATTTTTTGTGTTTTCAATTTCATTCTCATAGTTTTGTAGTTAAGTAGAGATAAAAGGTGGTTGCTACACCTTACTAATCGATGATCACTTCCTGTGTTAAATTTATTAAGAACATTACAATCTTGAAATATGTATTTTCTGTTAGTCAAAATGTAATCCAATTCTGCTGTACCTTCATTTGGATGCTTCCATGTCCATTTCCTTTTAACATTTTTCTCAAAAAATGAATTCATAATATAAAGTTTTTCTTTTTCTGCAAACTCCACAAGTCTATGTCCTCTCTCATTTCTATTACCATAACCAAAATTACCTACAGCAATTTCATCTTTCATTTGTCTACCAATTCTAGCATTAAAGTCTCCCATAACAATTTTAAAATGTTGTTTACTCTGATCAAAAGCCTTTTGTACATCCATATAAAAATCTTCTACTACTTCATCACTATGAGAACTTGTTGGGGCATAAACCTGAATAATCTGCATTTGGTATCTGCTATTAAGTTGTATAACTAATCTTGCCACTCTGTCCGATACACAATCAATCTCCACAATATTCTTCTTCCACTTTTTATTTATAATGAATCCTACTCCACTTGTATTTCCAATATGTGTGCCTTAATAATAGAATATATGTCCACTTTTTAAATCAATTGTTTCTTCTCCTTTTCTTCTAACTTCACAAAGTCCAATAATGTCCCATTTAATATAAGACAGTATATTTATATACCGTTACATATCAGTAAACTTCCTCAAAAAACAAAAACATTAACAAAAAAAAAATTTGGTTAGTGTTAGTAATGACGTTTCACAAATTGATAAACAACAAACTTTGGTTAATAATTAAAAAGACAAAAATTTGGTTATTAATGAAAAGACAACTTTGATTAGTAATTACAAGAAATAAAATGCTGACTATTCTTTCCTTTTCAACCCAGCCGAGATTACACCTCCTCCCTCAAGAGTTCCCTTTTTCCTACATTTCATTATTAACTTAGGTAAGTCAAAAAAGTTACATAATTTTAGACTTTTTTTTTTAATTATGATTTATATTAATTATTACATTTTATTCCTCGCATTTATTTCTACATATGCGCAATTTTCTTACTGGCAGTACTTTTTACACAAAATTCAAGTTTATAGCTTTATATAATACAAAAAAATATATTCTGATTTCAGAAAAAATATTATTGGCTTAATTTTCAAGGTACTCGTGGTTTATTAAACATCATGCCACACGTTAAATTCGCACCAGCACGCACGTGTACAAGATTTTGGAACTCATAAATTCTATAACGTGTATCGCACTAAATCAATAATTTAGCTACAGATCTACTATTACTTATTTAAAAAAAACACAATCAATAAATGGCACACATATACATATAATAAATATTTTAATGAAATATTATTCAGGAGAAGTCAATAAAAAAAAAATATTTAATAATACAGGTATAATATGAAATATTCTTGCAATTAGTTTGGATTAATTTTTTTTTTTTTTTGAATGTTTTTGTTTTTTGAGGAAGTTTACTGAATATTGCAGATTTTCACGATGTGGAAGTCTGCAATAAGTTTGGTTTTCCGGACAACCAGCTGAGGCCTCTGGATGACAATTCCTGACCAAATGAATGGCAAGTAGCGGTTTCATTTCAAAGAATGACAAAATCTACGAAAGTGATCACGAAGACGGATCCCTAAAATCTGCTCAATCCGTAACGTATGAACTATAGTGTCTATTTAATAAGAACTTTCCTAAAAATTGCAATTAATTAATAGCTGAAAATAAGAACTCTTATCTGATTTAAAAATGCAAAATCAATTATTAATATTTTTTTATGCAGATGTTTAAGCAATCATTTCCATTTCATTTTTTTTTTGTGTGTGTGTGTGTGTGTGTGTATTATGTTCTAATTAAAAGTTACGTTAAAGTTGGGAGGGTTCAATTTCATTACCTGATATGTATGTGTTTTGCTGTCGGTTGCTTCACTCACCCCTTTGAATGACTCGATTTGTTTTCGGGGAAACTTCTTTTAAGGGGTGAATGACTCGATTTGTTTTCGGGAAAACTTCGTATGGGAAGGACCGTTAGTAGCACATGCGTCTCGGTAAAAAAATTCACCCTCGGAAATATCCATCTGTGCGGTCTATTTAAATAGTAATTTGAATTTAAATTTTAAAAAAAATGATTAATGTAAAATCTAAAATAAATGTATTCCTCAATTTTAAATGTGCGTTAATAAAAATCTATTTATGTGTTAATTATTGGCAGTGGCTTATTTTATTTATTTCTTTTAATATTGAAATATAATTGGATAAGAATTTATATTATATTAATCTCTGCATCTCCTTGAGCTAGTGGCAAGGGCAAACGGTCAATAAAAGAAAAGTTGGATTTTTAACAGCCTACTTTATAAATTTTTCTAGTTTCGAATGGCCTAGATGTCGCCCTGTCGGCAGATACTTTAAGACCAAATTTCAGTGACCGTTAAAATATATATATATAATAAAAATATTTATAAATGTAATTCTTATGCATATGATGCCAGCTCCATCATAGGATAGCAGTTAGATGAAAAAGTAATTTCAATGAAATAAAAAGTTATTCACAAAATCTAGTGAAGGTTTCTAATGGTTATTGTTGTAGATAATGGATACTGTGTAATGATTTATTTTGCCATAGTTTTATGGGGAAAGGAGGGGAATTAGTTACTATATTTTATAAAGTCTGGTTACAATATACCAGTTAATAAGCACCAATAATTTATCTTGTTTGTGAAGTATTTTATTCTTTTACTTTATATCTTTGTTACACATTGGTTAATTTTATAAAACAAATAAATAAATCTTTCTTTCTTTAATCTCTATTACAATGTTATATTTTATTATTTATTTGATATTTATAAAAGATTCAATGTATAATTGTTTATAATGATTATAAACCTATATTTATATATCCATGTACAGTTATAATTTTCAACTTTGAAGAAGTCTGCTGGTTGGTTGAAACTGTAAGATTGATCAAGTAAATAATATAATATAATATTGTAAAATTGATTTTGGTATTTGTCGAAGAGCCCCCACATCCCACTGGATGGTGCCGTTTTTGTGCTAAAACACATAAAAATGCCGTTTCTGCAGCCGACACGTTCAAACCCGCATTTTCTATAATACAACTTTTTTGTTGTGTTACAGATTGCAGGCCTCTATGTCGTGTCGCAGTACAGCATGGATGTTTTACACAGCAAATACATTTTCCAAACTCATACAGTTTATAAAATGATTACAGCTTGGGGAGAGGGTGTGTTTTTTTGAATTGGATAGAAATGTTGTTTTCATTGTTGTTTTTTTTTATTTTAAACTATTGAAATGTTCAGATTTTGTAAAGTAATAATTAACAGACTTTTTACACCATAGTGTATTGAAGTTTTAAGTAGTAAATGTTGACGAGATATATGTATAAAGTGAGTTGTAAGTAGGTAACAAGTCAAGTAACGTACTGTTTGTAACATTCCATAAGACAAAGAAATTGTATGGTGTGTAGAGATTTTTCTCTCTCTTGATGGCAAGATCACACCAGGCTTCAAGCCATACAAGTCGATCCCTCAAGGATCTCCACTCAGTGCCCTTTTATTCACAACTACATCAACCCTCTTCTGATGGATATAGAAAAAAACCTCCCTGGAATTTTCCTTCCCTCTCTCAATAAAAACTTCAATGTATTTGCATATATAGATGACATCATGGTTGTTCTTCCCACCATTAAATACCTTCCCCATCTCATGAACATCTTAAACAGAAATACAGCGAAACTTGGCCTACAAATAAACTTTAACAAATCTTCCATCTGGAAGATTATGTCTGGTAAACAAATTAACTCTCCCTTTTCTGCAAAACCCCAAAGATACCTAGGTTTCCCAATCTTCAAAACACCAACTGCAATGGCAAGAGAGATTCAAGATGCAATCCTCCATTCAACTGAAGCAATCACCACGTCACTCTCTAGAGTATACCTTTCATTATATGGAAAGGTTGGCCTCCTCAACATGATCATAATGCCAAAAATCTCATATTATCTTCCATTCGTAAAAATGTGTAAACAGTTTCAAAATAAAATCAACCGATTATGTACCAAACTTCTCTGGAGAGGAAGGACAGTTGCTATTAGCTTGCGAGGCATCCAACGACCATGCAGGTTCAATGGACTGTCATTCCACTCAATACAAGCAATCATTTTACAGAAAACCCACAACACTCTACATAATCTGATCCTCTCCTATGGATACTCCAACATTATTTCAAAAATTACACCAACAGATCGTCCTCCGTCCTCTGCCAGTTCATGGATAGCCTCCCTAATAGACCACCTACAACTTTATAACCCAATAATGCCCTTTAACCTTAACAAAAAAATCACCTTATGGGAAGCATACAATATAATCAACTATAATCAACAACCCATTAAAACCAGCCTAAAAGTAACCAACCAAAGACTCATTTCACACTTCAAAAGATGGAGTCTGGAACCCAAATTCCTTGACTTCATCATTAAAATAAATCTTAATGTGCTTCCCACGAATTGGTTCCTTTATCACCAAAGAGGTTTTACCAGCATTGATCCTATATGTGGTCTGTGTGCTCGTGAAGATGAAACCATAGACCATATTATACACCGGTGCCCAAGACTTAAAACACTGAAAGATATAATTATAATCAATTCCAACATAAGACCTGATATGATTTTCTCACTTGAAAATGCCATTCATAATGGGTTTTTTTCAATAATAAGACTTTCTACCTTTGTCCTTTATTCCATATGGATAGTGAGATGCAAAACTCTCATGGAATTACCCCCGCCACAAATCATACCATTGTTTTATCAAACGCTCAAAAAAATCAAGAAACGTGACCAGCTCCTGGCCTCCAGTAAAGTCTTTGATGACACCTGGTCTTTAACTGCTCTTTCCTTTTCCTGATTATCAACTCCCACCTACCCAGCATTATAGAATAGGAAATTCTAAAAGAAAATATTCATGTTTATATAAAAAATGCTTATTCCATTAAACAAGTTCTTAGAATCTCATCACTATACCTAACCACATAAGAGTATAACAATTGTACTCTCATAACAAAATCTAGCCAGATGACAAATAGAACATTATACAATCATATTATTGTACAATTTATTCATTTATCTATCCTTTATTAGTATGTAATCACTATTTATTGTTAATAAAATTTTTGTTGAAATGAAAAGAGTGTTAGCACAAAAATATCCTGTAAGAAAAGTAGAATTGTACACGGGTTTTTTTAAATGTCATAAAAAACATATATTATAAACATTTTATATATATATTTATCGTTGTTTAAAAAAGTTTTAGTTTCTTTCTTTTCTCCAACTACTGTTATACTTTATTGAATATAGTTTACGTTTATTGTTATCATTTATTTTATAGATGTTAGTAAAAAAAAAAATATTTACAAAAATACGATTTTGATATTTTTTATTTTAGCATTACAAACAACAGAAAACTAACCCTAAACCTAACCCTAAAACTAACCCTAAACCTAATCCTAAAACTAACCCTAAAACTAACCGTAACAACTTTTACTTTTAGTTGTCATTCTATTTGAAATAAAAAATAGTGGTAAACAACAAAAAAAAAAGCCGTAAGCCCAGTAAAAAAATCTTTGATAGAAAATTGATTTTTCTAATAAAAAGCAAACTAAAAAAGACGAATCAAATTGTACTTTATTTATTTTATTTTACATTTATTATTATCATTTAATTTGTATACATTAATAAAAAATAATATTTAAAATTAAATAATATTTCAAAAATACGATTTTCTTTTATTTTTATTTTCGCATTACAAAAAACACATCAAAATGATTATAATTAACGGCCGGGAATGATCATATTTTATAGTTTAAGTGTGAAAACTGCACCATCGAATGGGATATAGTAGCTATTCAATGACAACCTTGATTTTAAACAGGATCTGTTTATTTGTTTTATTAATAGTCAAATATGTTTAAAAATACATATATACAAGCAACAAAGATTACAAATTATAAAATTATTATATAAAAGCCTTTTTCGGCAAATTATGTTTTTTTGCCCTTTTCAATATGTCTCCACGATTTAAAGCACATACAGCGACATCTATATAAACACATGAGAGAAGATAGATAAACAAATGGATATCTGACATGATCTATTATGTGATTTTCCCCCCCTCAATTCTACTACAAAATTACTCTGTTATATATATTGAATGGATATATATCCACATATATTAATTAATTAACTATCCATTCTTTATCCATTAACCACTTATTATTTAACTTAATGGATGTTTTGTATATATTCATACAGTTGTTTTTATTATACATGATGTAGTTTGTTTCATATATTTTACGTCTATTAACATTTTTAATGTAATCAAGAACACTTATATTATCAATACAATTTATTTTATGTCCATACTGCAAATAATGAACATATAACGCAGATCTATCATCTTTCCTAGCAATAGCATCATTGTGTTCTTTAGCTCTTTCTCCCAATTGCTTTGACGTCTGGCCATAGTAAATCATATTACAAAAATTACATCTAATTTTATAAACCATTCCTCTCTTATATTTTATATCATCTTTCATTCTACAATTAGTTATCAATTTATCCAAATTTTTGCTATTAGCAATTGGGAGAAAGAGCTAAAGAACACAATGATGCTATTGCTAGGAAAGATGATAGATCTGCGTTATATGTTCATTATTTGCAGTATGGACATAAAATAAATTGTATTGATAATATAAGTGTTCTTGATTACATTAAAAATGTTAATAGACGTAAAATATATGAAACAAACTACATCATGTATAATAAAAACAACTGTATGAATATATACAAAACATCCATTAAGTTAAATAATAAGTGGTTAATGGATAAAGAATGGATAGTTAATTAATTAATATATGTGGATATATATCCATTCAATATATATAACAGAGTAATTTTGTAGTAGAATTGAGGGGGGGAAAAATCACATAATAGATCATGTCAGATATCCATTTGTTTATCTATCTTCTCTCATGTGTTTATATAGATGTTGCTGTATGTGCTTTAAATCGTGGAGACATATTGAAAAGGGCAAAAAAACATAATTTGCCGAAAAAGGCTTTTATATAATAATTTTATAATTTGTAATCTTTGTTGCTTGTATATATGTATTTTTAAACATATTTGACTATTGTATACTTGAAGTGCAACATAAAAAAAAAAAGAATTGTTTTTAATTCTGATTCTTTTTCTGTATAGTAATTTCGATATTGTTTTATTAATTTACCTTCTTCTAAAACCATATGAGTTTATTTTTTTTCTTTTATTTAAAAAACTCCATGTTGACTTCCAATCAGATACTCCTTGCAACTCTATATAAATATGTTACTTGATGACAAAATATGAAGTGATAGGCATTTCATTATTTTACCCATATCTTATATATATATGTCCCAGTTACAGTAATAGTGTATTGCTTAGTAGATATAAAAAATTATAGTTTACTCCTATGAACTTAGTTTAGTTATATGTGAAAAGTTGGGTTAATTTAAAATTTAAAATTTTTTATCTATGAAAAAAAACGATTGTACATAAAATAATTTCTAAAAATCATATAATACAAATTAATAATAATAGAGCTATTAACATACTCATTACATTTACATTTGTAAATACAAACTTATTAAATGAAGTCACATGATGTTATGACTTGATTTCCTTACTATAATAATTGATCACTATTTTCTGATACATGAATAGCCTGGAAGCCATTGATTCATGGCATTGGTAAGTAATAGTTCCTGAATAATATAAGAATATAGTAAAGGGATATAAACCAATGTTATAATATTTCAATAGTACTATCTATATTTTAGAAGTACAATGTCTAAATCAAGTAGCATATATATATATATATTAAGCATTAAATCACCCCACATGGTTAAGAAATCCAGTACCGCCCTCTGTGAACTACTATATAAATACATTAATGTTCGTATTTCAAAATAGCCAGCTCAAAACGATACGCTTTAAACTGTCTGCTATAAGATGTTATATATTGAAATACGAACAAACTCAAACAAAGAACTTGAAATTTTAGCAAGCAAAGATCTTAACTTTTTGCTACTAACAAACATGTTTTACAATTATTATATAAAGGCAAACTAAACATTAATAATTTTAAACTTTAAACCACCTAACACAAATGTATAGAAAATAATCCCAGTGCATAACGCTAAACTGAAATAAATATACAAATATTATGCATTACATCACTCCACATGGTTAAGAAATCCAGTACCGCCCTCTGTGAACTAATATATAAATACGTTAGCAGACAGTTCAAAGCGGTATCGTTTTGAGCTGGCTATTTTGAAATACGAACTCTAATGTATTTGTATATTAGTTCACAGAGGGTGGTACTGGATTTCTTAACCATGTGGGGTGATTTAATGCTTAATATCTGTATATTTATTTCAGTTAGCATTGTGCACTGGGATTATTTTATATATATACAGCCCTGCATGATTTGGAATAGCTGATAGAGCATCTGACTTGAGATCAGTAGGTCCCAGAACTGATACTGGCACTCATTGAACTGGCACTTGAACTTCTTGTGAATTCCTGAGCAATAAAACCATAAGCCTTTTACATATATACTTATTTATTGATGCTGTAAATATTTAATCGATAAAAGCAGTATTAAATTTTCACAATCTAAATTATTTTGTAAACTTTGAAAAATTACTTATTGGAAAAAACTCAACATGTTTTGATCTCAGTTCTCACTAGGTGACCTAGAAATGATCAACACAGCATCAATATAACAATATGACTCTTATTTAAAAACCATTACAATATTAAAGCTTAAAATATTATTTTACTAATTTGAAGTGTTTAAGCTTTAACATCAAATTAAGCAATAATGGTCATATTTAAATAAAAGTAACATTGGTATGTTAATAGAACCTTCAATCATTTCCAGAAACTCTGATGAGGACTTGGTCTGAAAATATATATGATAAAGTTGGCCAATTTTTTTACCAATAGGTATCATTTAAAAATTTAGAAAATTAAAGATTTGATATAACCTCAGTTGATTATATATATAAAAAGGCAAAATATGCAAATAGTGTTGTGAACTTGTGGATATGGATTTAGAAAATAAACTTGTTTAAAGAAAAAAACACTAAAGTTTTGATTACAGCATTAGGCAATGCATAAATATTGAGGTACAAAACATTATTTATTTAATATATTTACTTTTGGTTTATAAGAGTTTTAATGGGTTTTTCTAGTTTTATTCTCCATATAAAAGTGATAAAATGCTTATTTGGATGAAATCCTGTTTACTACAAGCCTACTTGGAAATTCTTATTACCTGAAAAAAATTCAACTTTTTCTAGATTGGAATGTAGGCGAAGGCATCAGCAGATGAATCTGCTATTTACTCTATCCCATATCTCTCTTAATGCCAAACTAATATAAAAAAGATATATCAATAATTCAATAAATTATTAAATTAGAAGTATTAATAATTTAATTGAAGTTTTTTTTATAAAATCAAAGTCTGGAAGCAATTGAAAAATAGATTTCCTAAAAATAAATTTTATGATATACATGAATCTAGTTTTCATGGGAAATGCATTGTAAATAAAAAAAAATAATGATTGCTTGTATTAAATATTATTAAAGTTTTGAAGTTTTTCAAAAAGGAAAAAAAACCTATATAAGTTACAAGACTTCATCACACGTTTTCTGCATGAACAAATTGATGAAACAGCATGGAATATATGTGGAATATTTATAGATTATAATTAGTTCGTACAATCACTGCAAAAATAGTTTTAACTTCTCATTCTACTGTCTTTACTTTTTTATCTTCTGGAGATAGAATGGCCAAATAAGTTTATAGGGGCTGCTAATAAATAAATGTAATCAATACAATAAGGAATAACTTTTCAGTATGCATAATATTATTAATGGAAACTTATTTTCTAGGAATTAAAAAAGAATCAGATATTTGCATTGAAGAAACAAAGCAAATTAAGTTAAGTAAAATCAAACTAAAATTCAGAATATTAAAATGCTTATGTATGATCTAGTTTTTATACTCTTACAAAGTTTCAACAAAAGTAATAAAAAAAAAAAATACAATGCATTTAAAATGTGGTACCTGAAAAGAATATTGGAAAAGGATTAACAAATGGCAGAAGCTAGAGAGCAGTTTATAAAAATAATATTCATAAAATACAATATAGTTCTGGTATACTATTAGAAGTGGTAAGATGTTTTATATAAATTATTATTAAAGCAAAATTATTGGAGAAAAGTTGGATTGATGATTTAAAATAATGAATTAAAGATAAGAACTGTTGTAATACTTTACAATTTAAGGGACAGAATTTTCTCTATACCAAGTGGAGAGATATAAAAAAGATAAAAGAACTGAAGTCCACTGAAGTGATTATGCACCTATGTTAATTTTTTATCCAAAAGCAAATAAAAGCAATAGGTTATTGTAATTTAAAGATACTTCATCAACTTCATGACAGCTTATTCATTATTATTATGATTTATTTAAATATAAAGCTGTTGTATAAACTTTAAAAAATTTTGTTTCAGAGTATTTTAAAGTTTATTTGGCATTAAATTTTGTTCACTTTTATAGAAAGAATACTCCTTTATGTTGTTTATCTTATAATCAATGAAATATAATATAAATCTTTATTATATAATAATAACAACTTGTAAATACATCACAGAAAAATTATATATATAAAAGCCATTTTCGGTAATTATATGAATAAAAATATAAAAATAGGATGGTCTAATAGTAAAAATTTAGATATATTAATAGGAAATTATAAGATTAAAGATGATATGAAATATATAAAGGGAACAGTATATAAAATTACTTGTGGGATATGTAAAATGGTTTACTATGGACAAACATCAAAACAATTAGAACAAAGGGCAAAAGAACATAATAGTGCTATTGAAAGGAGGGATGATAGATCAGCATTATATGTTCATTATTTAAAATTTGGACATAAAATAGATTGTATTAAAAACATAAGACCATTAAATTATTTAAAGGAAATGAATAGAAGGAAAATATATGAAACAAATTATATAAAATATAATATAAATACATGTATGAACATTTACAAAAAGTCAATTGATTTAATGAATGATTGGGTAATGGATAAAGAATGGAAAGTAATATAAGGGGAAATAAATAAAATGATAAAAATAATGAATTATAGGAAATGTCAGTAGATGTCGCTATATTACGTGTTAGTATTAGTATGAGGTATCATATTGAGAAGGGTAAAAAAAATTAGAATTACCGAAAAAGGCTTTTATATATATAATTTTTCTGTGATGTATTTACAAGTTGTTATTATTATATAATAAAGATTTATATTATATTTCAATGATTTTTTATAGAAAGATAAATTATGTGGTAAGGATAAATTAAAATTCATAAAGATTTCAGATATGACTGTCATGAATTCCATTCATGTTCAGACTATTGGTTTTATTTGACCAAATTAGATTATTTTGATTTCGTGCTTATCAGCAAGAAACAAATAGATAAGTATTGGTCAACTATATCATAAAGAATATTCAAGAAATAATTTAAAATATGTGGTCATCAATGCTAATTCTGTAGAGACTACTACTACTATCAATATTATTATTATTATCATCATCATGATCATTATTACCATCATTATCATCATCCTCATCATCATTATCATCACTACCAATATTATTATCATCATCATCATCATCATCATCATTATTATTATTATTATTATTATTATTACAATAAATTGCCCTTTACAACATTTTATCTAATGGATGTTTATAACTACAGTTATGATAAATCACTTCTTTTGAAAATAAATTAAACATACTATCATTCAATGGCAATTGACTAGTTATAACTGTTATAAATGTAGAACATTTTTCATGTAAGCTCTTCCGAATTTATATAAGTATGAAATCAAACCTGTATCTTATTAAACTGAAATAAATGTATAATTAACTTACTAACAATGTTTAACCAACAAGCCATTTAAATGACTAATAATAATCACTTATGATCTTTGTCATCATGCTAATGTGCCATGATGGGCAGACAGTAATTTCTTCAGTTCTATCCATGATAGAATGCAATATGGCCCTTATATGCTGACTGTAGAATATGACAAAGTGCATATGCTTCTGTACCTTGACAAACTTTATTTACTCATGAAGCTTATCCACCAACACATATATTAGCAAATATTTATTCCATTAGATGGAAGGAAGCTCAATCACATCATCAAACATCTAGCTAATCAAATGCAAATCCATATGTTTAGGCAAGATCAGTTTTGCTAACATTATCATGCTGCTCAAAGTTCTTATTCTTCTAGTGATAATATTGAACATTATCAAATAGGCACAATCAATATGGTTTATTTCAACAAATTTCACATACAGAACATTTACCACAAGACTAAAGACTACATAAAAAAACTGCAAACCAATCAGCAATGAAAGTATCTGTTAGTGCACTTCAATGCATTATGAAAACCCCAAATATATATATATTGAAACAGAAACCTCCCAATCTCTTTCCATTTCACCATCAACCTAATGACCTACTCGTCTGAACTAGTTTCGAACCTATTTTAAATGTAAAAATGTTATAAGTCGAGCAGGAAAACTTTGTTATCATGGCCGCTTGAATGGCATCATCCATTTACATATGAAAACACGCTATAATTAGACAGGTTTGATAAAATTATAGCGTAGAAATGCTCATAAATTATTATAAAATGTTTTATTAATTTTCAGTCAATTCTTAATTATATTCGCTATTATATTCGTATGTGGATGGATAATTTAAACCTTGGAATAACGGCAAAATGATTTATATATATATTTAATTTAAGTTTAAATAAAAATAATGTAAAATGTTTTAAGATATATTCACGGTTTTCTGATTTAATGTTTTACATATATAATTGAAACTAAAGTATTTTCTTTAAATTTGTTTTTTTTAAACAAATAATATTGGGAAGGGAAATATGTTAAAAGTTATTTATTTCAGTAAAATAAAAATCCGTTTATAATTAAAAATGAGAATTTTGTGTAAACAAGAAATCAATTAGTGACCGCACCCGGGTTAAAAGTAAAATCTGTTTACTGATTGATTTTGTTTCAACAAAAGACTTTATGATTAAATCAGAATACCGTTACTTCTGCTAAGCTTTAACATTCTATAACACCTAAAAAGGAATTTAATTAGTGAAATCTGAATCGAATTATATGATTTATATATTTTAATAATTTTAAGTAAATTAAAAATAACACCTCGGAGACGTTATCTGTTGTAGAAATTAGATTATATGATTTTGTTTTAATTAAAAGTCAATTGGTCCCGAGGCAAACGAAATTCCAAAAAGGTGTTAAGGCTTGGTGAAAAATATATAAATAGGCCTTATTTTAAGCGGGAAGATATACTCCATCTTGCTTTTGAAGAGCTGTTAATATCAGAAGTTATAAATTGTTTAATTTTACCATGTCTGGCTAAAGTCAGGCAAAATTTTGCTGCCGTTCCCATGATGGAATGCCGAAGTTCAATCCATCCAATGCCGAAGCAACAACCAACAAGCTTATACCAAATAAAAGATGCCGTAAGCCGCTAAAAGGGACTTGCCTTCATTCCAACACCATTTTAAAATCGTCTCCCAACTAAATTGAAGATGCCATAAGCCGCCAAAGAACTCACCTTCGTTCCAGTTCGAATATCTCCAGTCCAACTACAGGAGAACTGTTTTAATATTAAAATCGCAGAGCTCTGTGTAAATTTCAAAACAATCATTATTTCTTCAAAATCAGGTTAGCTAACCATATTATTGTAACTTCTTTCTAAAATTGTTTTCTAAATAATATTTTAATTCTATAAAATGTAATAATTTTGCTAGTTTTTCTTTATTAATTCAATATTTTGCTATATAACTTAATCACTGCAGTATATTTGCTTTCATTTTGATTATTTTAATAATTATTAGTTATACCTACGTTTCGAAACGACATGCATTTAATTACCAAATATGTTTTTTTAAAAGATATAATTTAAAATCTTCGAATTATTAGTTATTATAGTGTCATTTTGTGCGCTGTTTCAAAAACCTAATTTCTAAATAGCGGCGACCCGTTTGTGCTCGTTGTTATTTAGTCATTTATTAATTAATTAATATAAATATAAAATGTGGCTTTTCAACCTTTAATTATTATGTTACTAAAGATTAAACTAGCCTGGAGTGTAATCATAAGTATATTTTTTTAGTAAAGTATTCGTAAGTCCCTTATTAAATATACTTTTCCCCCTTTTAAAAGTTTAGTAGTTATAGATAACTAAAGAGATTGAACGGGATAAAGTAAAGTTTGTATATATATATTCCCGTCAGTAGCATATCGTATTTCTCATGCTACAGAAGAGTTGGCTCTTTTGATCTGATAAACTAGTGTTTCTTTAATGTATAATATTTAAGTTATAATATACTTCGGCTTGGCGGATGGGAAATTTATTAATATTTTCTCATTGTGCTGTTTTGATATATATAAGATGGAGCCACGGTAAGTCCAGCCCATCTTCCTCTCTTATGGGTAGTGCAGTAGCTAAGTCTGAGCTATGGGCCAGATTAGCACATAAGTCCCCCACTTCTTATGAACCAAATAAAGGTTCCCTTTTAGCAGCATGACGACCGGTTATTGGGTAAACCGGTGTTTGTCACGAAAACCCTAAAACTATTCTTCCATCCGCAGAGCAACTTTATTATTATATTTTACTTGTGCCTAGCATATTAGTAAAATCTCTATAGCCAACTCTCCCTCCCTAATATGCAGTCTTCGGCGTTGATCCGAAGCATTCTTGAAAACCCGTTCGATCTAAAGCTATCTGGGATGCTTTATAAGCCCATATTTAATATATAAATTTATTATAATCAGATGTATTATTAAGCTTCACTCCAGACTTGGTTTGATTTCATGTATAATAGCCACTCAAACTGATTATAAAAGGACATAACTAATAAGTGAATGTAGTGATTAGTTGTATAGCATGATATTTGTTTCCATTAAATAATAGCAACAAATCTATTTGCCAACGTATCAATTATTGTTTAAATGGCCTAGAGTAATGTCACTTAATAAATAAAATGCCTGCGTGCTACAATAATGTTATATCAAAATACATATGAAATTTGTCAATAAATATATTTTATAATTCATTATCTATTAGTTTCTGTCTCATTATTAAATCAATCCAATTCACTAATTGCCCATAGTTATTCATTAGTAAAACCCCTATTAACTAAATATATTAGATTTTATCTTTGGAATGTCTCTAGTATTAAGTTGTTTATATATATATGTTTAAGTCCATGAGTCTTATTGTTTTCTCCGATTTGCTAGCGGGCCAGATTAAGAATTAATTCTCGTGTGCCATCATTGTTATGTTGTCCATTAGGTGTTTGATCTGGTGCTTGGAGAGTGGGTTCGAATCCAGGCTGGTGCCTGACCTAAATCTCGGGCTTGACTGGGTTTGAAGTACATTTTGTGAGTTCCAGTTCGTGTTAGATGGATAAGCATGTTTTGACCGGCACAATATATATATATGCTAAATCCAAAATCATTCTAATCTTAAAGCGTGAGAAAATGATAAGCTTTTAGATATTAAGGCAATAAAATTTTGAAGATAATTTCAACTCTTCCTGAAGCTACTTTCTTGTAATAATTATAAGTTTATGCTTGCTGGATTGTCTCGTAATTTATTTCACGTTTTATGATTCAAGTGATCTTACAAGCTTTGCACATTATATTTAGACATATAAGCAAATAGTTATGATTGCTGGTTCAGCACGAAATGCATCTTGGGGGTCATTTGTCTTTTATTATATCTTTATTTAAGTGAATTTAAAAAGAATGAAGAAGTATGGAGGTGTTTATTATATCTATAAACAAATAGCTTAATTCCAACTAATGTGTGTTCAAGAATAAATTGTCTTGAAAAAGCTGTTTGCTTATTTTAACATAATGTCAACGGTTATAAGTGAATGATACTGACGATTAGATTAGCTGGTTAATTAAAAATATAGTGTTAAAAATATAAAGCTTACCATTACTGAGCTTGTATTTACTTAACATCCACGTGATTCTAATTTTTTTCCATTATATATATATATTACTTTCATCAGTTGGTAATTAATTCAAAAATGTTTGACTCTTGAGTCTATAGTATTGCTGAGCTCAACTCTCCAGATCAATGAAATCAATTGATTTTTTTTTTTCGCACTCAGAAATAATTAAATGTTCAAAAACTTTTAAAATAATGTAATGTAAAGAAAGTTGTATTTTGAATGTTGTAAGTTATTTAAACTGTCACGGTTAATAGAATTTCAAGTAATTTTTCTTTTCACTAAAAATTAAAGTTAATATATTTAAATTAATGAAGAAGGATGACAAAATTCCAGACGTAAAAACATCATTTTCTAAACAACAAAGGTTTGTTTATAAAGCCTATAAACTAATAATGTTTAAGAACAATTTTAGCTGCAATGCTATTCATTGTTTATATATATCTCATAATCACATAGTTTTCAAGTTTACGACATATATATATACTTTCGTTTTTTCTCTCTCTTTCTCTCTCTCCATCTCTCTCTCTATATATATAATATTAAATGACTAACATTATTATAATTAAAAACTTTTACACACAGTATATTTTTAATGAGTAACTTATTATTTTATATATTGTAATGTTATAAACAAATCCTGAGAGATGGACATTCAGAAGTACATCAATAAAGTGATAATTCTGTAATAAGATGTGAGAAATTCTTATAAATAAAAAAAATTAAGTAAAAGAATGATTGAGCATAGAAGGTGCATGTATGTACATGCATATATATCAATAATTTCAATCTCTATGGTCAGCTGGCAATCTTTAGTATCTAGGGATTTTACCTTTATTGTTAAAAGGAGGTTGCCTTGACAACAGTTTGAGATTGTTAATTGTTATTGACAATGGGATTGTCTAAGTGTTGACTGATTTTTATTAATGATTGAATATATATGTATATGGAATTGCGTTATTAGGATTAAATAATAAAAAGAAAGAAAGAAAGAAAAATAATAAAATTTATTAAAATAAATATAATATTTAAATACAGGTATACTTTATATCTATCCCTGGAGTTTAAATGTAATTATAGGAGATTTGAAACCAGACTTTTAATCAGCTATCCAATCTATCTCAAACAGCTGATATACTTGATCACACATATGTGAAAAAAAAACTCCAACATACATAAATCATGCTGAACCAACACTCATCAGTTGGTCCAGATCATCATCTCTCATATATATATATATTGTACCGAGATACATCAGGAAGGAGTGTGCTTTCTACGGAGTTACACATAATTTTAAAAAAAATATAAATTGATAAACGATTTGTGTAAATATTAATAAAAATAAAAGGTCTTGTAGAGTAAAATAAGAATAAAAGGATTTTTTTTCTCATAGATAGGTTTATCGTTAAAAGCATAAATTAGACAGTTTTATAAAATATAATTTTGAATCGTATTTAAATAAAACCTAAAGAACTAAAATTTGATTTAAGATTGCTTTAAAAAAAAAAAAAAAACAAGGTGGAATTCGTTTTGTCTTATAATTATAATAAAAAAAAAATGTAATCAAAGGAATGTAGTGAACAATGGGAGCTAATGACGAACATAAGAAATTTCCATTAAACGGCTAGTTAGTGAAAATAACTTTAACAAAGAAATTGAAATAATTCTAACAAAGAAATTGAAATAACTCTAACAAAGAAATTGAAATAAAGAAATTGAAATAACTCTAGCAGAGAGTACAAAGAAATTAAAATGACCAATGCAAACACCAGAAAGTCAGCACGGACCGTAACTGAAACACCAGAGGATTAGTTACATATGAATCCGCAAGATAAGGACCGTAAAATATAAAAGGGCGAATTTTCTATTGTATTTATTATTTAAAATTATTTTATAGATCGAGAGCATTGAATATTAATATATGTCTCAAGCTAAACATAATGCTGCACTGTTAAACCCATCGTGTGAACAGCCGGCCGAATCCTTCCCGCAATACCAACAGCAAACAGTTCAAATGTCGATCATGGTCGCGTAAAACAAGAAGGAGACGGAGTGTCCACGTGGAGCCCACAGGATCCCAGCGACATCGGGAAAAGGAGTGCAAAGAGTTAGCGCTAACTGACCGAATGAAATACTATCAGAAGCAACGCTCGGAACCGTGCATAAGGGAGAAAGCTAGGTAATGTTTATTTCAATTTCTAATTCACTAATTAAAAGCCGTAATAATAAATGGAATAATAAACTCTGAACTTTATGGTACGAACACTAGTTATTAGTTGTCTTTAGCTCCATTACCCAGAGATTTTATTGTGACTGTGTGTATAATAATTTTTTATGTATTTATAATATGAAATTTTGATGGTATTAAATATTATTTGAATTTGAACGAAAGTGTAATTAATTATATTATAAGACCAAACGAAGTGTAATAGCGTAAATGGAGACTTCATGGGTTAGTGATTACTTAAATTAGATTTAAATTAAATAATTAAATAAAAGGAAAAGAGAAAGCGAGAAATTTAGCGCAAAGAAAGATTCATAAATTGTTTTTTTTTAGGTAGGCGGATTATATTTAATTGATTGTTGTAGCTGAGCTAGCGGGAGCAGGTACTAGATTGTATTGGTCAAGCAGACTTGTCGACAAAGGTCGGCTGGCGCCCATTGGATTTTTTCCTTTAAATAAATAAAAGGTTTGATTGGCTAATATGTAATCTAGTAAACGAGTGTTAATGTTATTGGCAAATGTTTGTAAATGATATTGATTACTCTACCCGAGGTACCGACAGCCCCGTGATAGGATTTTGTGTAAGAGGGCGGTACAAAGTTCTGATCGAGTCATCATTATAAACATTAAACATTTTATTGATTTTATATAAATAATGTTTTTATAAAATTTACGAGACGACGTGTAAAGGGCTAGGTATAATATATATATTGTGACCTTCCAGATTGGCACCATGAAGGAATGTGAGAAGTTCACATTGTGCCAATAGTGGTCAGGGGTACTTAATAAAAAAAATGAACTGTTTTATAACTTAATGTATAATTCGGTTGAAAAGTTCTTAGGATGTTAGTTGGAATGTACCAACCATTAACATTTTTTATGTATGTCTAATAATGGGAGAGGGGGATGGATTGTATCAGGAGTCATTGACATGAAATCTCAACCAGTGTGAATAAGTATTGTTTGTCTTCAAGACCATGATGAGTTCTTATTCATTAATTTTATAATCTATTGTTTATTGCCATTCCAAGATCTAACTTGTATATGTGGGTGCATGTTCATTCACATCATTCCACACTTCACACCTTATTCATATTTCTAATTATCACTCTGAATATCCATGTTGCAATAACATTATTTATTTTGCCATAGCCTCTGAATTATTGGACAGACAGAAGTACACACATACACACCATCAGTTAATATGATTTTTTTTATTAATTATTTATTGCATAAAATCTTACATTTAAAAATGTAAAGGTTATTTATTTATTTCATTTATTATTAGTTAGCATTTGTAATTTAATATTTTTATTCCCAATATTCTATTCCTAACATTTTTTTTTTTTACAAGTAATAAATTCTTGCATAATGTTGGCCTTATTTTAACTTTTAAAAAAGGCGTGGCTATGTGGACAGAAGACTTCAGAAAAAGTTTTAGAGAAGGTGAAATATTTTTCTAAAAAAAAAAAGAAATATAATAAAACAAGTGAACCTAATATTTTCCTTAAATTCTCTACTATTCCCTTTACTAAGTAAACTTCTCTCATACTACTCAAGTGTAAATGCCAATGTGTAATTATGAAGAAAACAGGAAAGGATTGTTCAAGATGGAAGGCTAAATTTTTAAAGGTACACCAGCGCTAGCTTTTATCAACTAACAATTTGAATTTACTTCTATTTAAGATGCTTGGATATTATATAAAAAAATTAAATTGCTAATACAATTTTGCAATAATTTACTTATAAGGAATAGTGTGATACTAGAAGTATGTAAATTAAGAATACTAATAACAATTGGAAAGATTATGCTGAACTGTGTAATGGAATATTTTATTGATTCTCTTTGAATAAGTTTTCTATTTTTATTGTGTAAAATAAGGCTGAAAAAGAGAAATTATTCATTCTAATACATTATATTATTGGAATAATTATGTATACTAAATTGCCTTACCATTCACACTTATAAATGAGTGATAGAATGCGTGACTTAAGGATATTTGATAATTGTTTATCAGAAATGTGCATAAACATGGATGACCAAATAACCCTGATCTTAATCATCATTAAATTTATTAAATATTGGAAATTTTAGACATAACAGAGTTGAAAATAGCATGGATCATAAACATTTATTTGGATGATATTGCTGCACTGTGGAGGGTTTATGAAAAATAATTTGATTTAAATATGTGCAAAAGCTGCTTGTAATTTTCATTAGGAAACCCTAAGAACATTGGATATTATTGCTGTTTTGCCAAATTCATGTTTATCCTGCAGGAGAAATGTTTATGTTTCAATGTTTGTTTATTTGTCTTATCATCGCGTGTATGTTTCTACTTTCAAAGTATGAACAAAAAAAAAAGATAAAAAGGGAACTTTTATTTTAATGATAGAAGGTTTGATATGCATTTCTTCCATTGCATATGATAGATAGGTAGATGTATTTATTTATTTTTTTATGTTTATTTTGATATTAATTTGATTTATTATTATGTATTTGTGTACCCAATCTCCTCTAGAATTCCTCGGAGAATTTGGTATAAGTTATACCAAACTGGTAATGTTTCCTTTTGTTGTATTATGTAAAATGTTATATATTCCCATGCTCATTTTATTGGGGCAAATTGCATGCTTTATCTTTATTTATGAGTTGGTAATAATAAATAGATACATGAAAATATTTGTGCCAGTATTGCCGAATGGTCAGGCTTACTTGATAGTATTTACGCTAATTTGATGTTCATAATTTTTCATAGATATTAGATTCATTTATAGTTTAATTAATGCTAATATAACATTTTATTGTCTGATGTGATTTCGAAAATATCTCATATATGATCATATATTCGCGTGTGTGTTCGCCATCAGAAGCTATTTTATAATAGTTAAATTTATGCTTATTTGTTTCCTATCGGTTTCGGCTGGTGCTATGCACTAAAGATTGTGAAAATTTAAGAGTTTATCTGTTTATGGATTTGTCCTATATCAAATGCGTTAAATACCGTTTGAGTAAAAGGCGATTGAATGGATAATCATGCTATTTGGATTGAGTAATGCTCATTTTACTTATCTATTGAGCTGTGGGTGGTGGCATATTTTCTTATTTGATAGTATATGATATGATAAGGTGTCCTGTTTATTTATGATTAATTGGCTGTGTTCCACACCATTTGTGTCAGAAAAGTTGGTAGTTACTATGTTGATGAATTAAGTTGATGTTTGGAGTTTTGTTAATCCTGACACACCCAAGTATGCGAATATTTATTTGTTAGCATTTTGCTCTCTCCTCTTATTTATCGTCATGTAGTATATGTTAGTTATTTCAGATGAATGTTTTAGTGATTTCTGTAATATACTTCAAGTCGGATTTATAATTTAATGATTGGTTCATTATGTCTTCTGTATTGTGAAGTTTATTCATTCAGCAAGTAAACCGATAGAAAATGTAATCAATAAATGCGTTATGATTGTAAATTTAAAAATGCACACACATTCGGAGATATGATAAACTTAGAGATATAGAGGGGGACCATCGCTGGAATTGTAAGTTCTAAGTAGTTTATCAAATCATATCACCCACATTATCACTATTTCATTTATTATTATTACTGGCAGTTCACTCTCCCGGTATGAATGTAATATTGGGTTACAAAGTTTTACTTTATTTAATGCTAATTTTAATAAATTATTACTTAATTTCATATAGTAAGTATAAATTTATAGGCATACGGAAATAATTTCAATGGCATTAGTTGATTATTTGATACTGTTTTTTAGTTCATTGAGAGCACAGAATGAGAATAGATGATATAGACATTCGGTATGTGAATATATAATTATTTTGTATTGCTAATAATTTAATAAATAGTTATAAATATTATTGAAATAACAGATAAGAGGAAGAACCTCCAAATATTAAGTGTATATGATTTATGTAATTTAAAAGTTATTTAGTCAAGCTTGTAGTTAATATGAAATTAATGTTAAATCATTATCGATGTGTTTGTAAAAAAAATGTGTCTTGTAATAAATGTTTGTTGAAGTAAGATTCCCTCTGAATTATTTTATCATATACGTTCGATTGACCATTTTCACACACTCATGAGTTCAACATAATATAATTGTAATACTTATCAGTTTAATAGTATATGCAATCTATCTAGATAATACTGAATTAATTGATCCAAACATTGTATAATGGCAAGATATAGATTTTACCTTATTTAAAATTGTATTACTTATCAGTTTAATAGTATATACCATTTATTTAAATAATACTAAATTAATTGATCCAAACATTATATAATGCCAAGATATAGATTTTGTTTTGTTTAAAATAGATGGTGATGTGAGATAAAAATGCACCCGATCTCTATTATTGTCTATTTTTTATTTCATTATAATAATTGCCAGTTTCACAATAGTCCTCATTATTTAATAATCATCTTATAATAGGATTGACTTATTATTCATATAATAGAGCCCCGAGATTATTTTATCATAAATACGCATTGGTATAGCTCTGCAATCTAAATCAAATGTCTGTAGATTAATTATTATTACAGTGATCCCCAAACATATTAGATGAGTGATATGATTGGTCTGGCATATACTTGGAAGGTGGGAGAATTGAACATATCATGATTTTTGATTTAACTCATGAATTTCTTTTTTTGATAACTTAAGTAAGTACTTATAGTATAACTAAATAAACATTATAATTATTGTTTATAAATGCTTCTCTCATCCCATTTGCATTCTAGATGACCATGAGACCCTATGACCCCCAACTGAACTAAGCTGTAGATTAATACTATAATAAGAGTCTTATCCATAATTAGAGATGCAAACTAAATTATAAATTTTATTCTATCTTGTATAGAATTGGCACCTGGCCATTTATATGTGTATAAAGTGATATAGGTGAAGATTGAAGATCTTACAATATATATATATATATATATATATATATATTGTACCATATATATATATATATATATATATATATATATAATTGGTGCTCAGTTTATATTAAAATAGGCTTTAATCTATTCTACCCTCCAACTCTTCGGACATCCATACCATTAAAAATCTGATGATGGAATGTCCAAATCATTTATGATACTAATATTATTGACAAGCCCATGTTGACTTTAAGTCACTCTGACCCCTCATGTAAAGGATCTAGTCTACTTAAGTACCCAGAAGAGGGATGAGAAGGATACAGGCTAAATATGTAATATTTAAATACAGATATACTTTATATCCCTGGAGTTTATGTGATTTACAAGCTCCATATAATTACATCTAAACTCCAGGGATATAAAATATACTTGTATTTAAATATTACAGATTCAACTTTATCCGGCCCATTTTTTTGTGGGTATTTAAATGAACAAGGTCCTATACATTGTAACAATGAGATTTATACATTACATTCACATAACAAAATCCAGAGTCTAGGTAAAATATACTAAAGTTGACTGAAATGAGATGGTGAGATCCCAAATCCATCCAAGCTTCAATTCATTTACTACTTACCAATACTCCATGATTTAACACCTTATGAATGACATTTCTGAGATTACACTCAGTCTCAATTTTTCTAGTGAGCCATTTCTGAACAGAGAGAAACATGAGACTCAAGAACTGGCCAATAGCTTAACTAATAGGGTTAAATGAACTACTCAATATGCTAATTAACCTAACTAAAATAATGCAGATTCAACTTATAAAAATCATTAAGGAATTGAGATTGGATTGCGAGCAAGCAGACATGATACAAGTTTATGAATTTAGTTAGGTTTATTAAAACAATAAATAAATCAAATAGAAAGAAACTAAATGACATTATTTATATGGATTAACTATATGTGATTAACATAAGTAAGTGTTACATAGTGGATAAGACTATTATTATAGCGGTCTCATCTTTAACATTTAAAATACATGTGTGATTTTGTGGTTAATAAGATTATTGCCTATAATTAATTAATATTGCCTATAATTAATTAATTATTGCCTATAATTAATTAATATTGCCTATAATTAATTAATATGCCTCCCATTCTTATTTGCTAATTTTACAAGTTAATAATCTAGCCAAGATGATTACTATATGCAGCACTAAAATGGCTGCTATATATATCAATGATGTGCGTGAATAAGTAAACTCAAGATGATGCAGATTCAACCTAGTAACCAAAGATTAGAGTTTCAGACTGATGCTGAATAGTTAATTAATAAGGAGGAATGAATTGGTTACTTTTAGATCCACATATATGCACTATGGCACAGACTAAATATTAATAAACAAGATTACCATGCAAAGTATGTGGTTCCCTAAGACCAAACAGTTTGCTACTAATAATCAACATATAGAGTTTAGGGAACTTGGATAGCTACTCAAGTGTCCTGAGCCCTTAAGCCCAGTAACAACCTTGGTGCTCTTACCCGAACTAAAGAATGGGAGTGGCCTCTACCCAAACCCATAAAAAAGTGCAGCAAGACATTATATACACATGTACTTTGCAAAATCACATCTGCTATATATAATATAAAATAAATATAAATATGTATATTTAAAAATTAAGGGTGCCTAAAACAGATAGCTTCTATCTGTTTAACTAACAGAACCCAGTTCTTTAATAGCATTATAATTATGCTAACTAAAGGGTTAAAACTAAATTATAATCTAATTTAAAATACTAAATCTGCATTTTTAATTATTAATTAAGGAGGGGGAATATATTTAGTGGTAATTAAGAGATGTTAATAAATATATTTTATTACTATCTTTAAGACTAGTCTATTACTTCTAAATAATAATAGATATTAAACATTACTATGTATAACTTGGACTAAGCAAACCATAATAAACATAATATGAAATAAATCTAAATTAATTGATAATAACGAACTTGTAGGGATCGGTTATTATCTGATATAATAGGATTTCGAAAGTGTTACGGTGGGCAAAACAGCACTATTTAAATGTTGAATTGAAGATCTTAATAATTATATCTCCATTAAAGTTTATTAAAAATTAATATTTACTGTTCCAAAATAATTGGCATATTATAACATATAGAATAAAATTTTAGATAAATGATTAAATTAAAATATAAGCATAACTTCAATAATAAAGAATTTTAGGTAAATAGCTGATTAAAGTTCTTATAATTTAGAATTATTTTAAAGAAGCAAATTAAAATTACAAGTAGTTTCAGGCAAGTTTAATCTCGTTATAAATTATTTTAGACAGAAATTTAAGAATAAATAGTGAACATTCAATTTACATTATATAAGCTACCTTAAATATCAAAGAATACAGATTTAAAGATTCATTAAGAGCTCTGTGGTTTTTAAGGAGAATTTTACCAATCTTCTTTATTGTTGCCTATACTTCATGCACATCAGACAGTAGGCATAGTGACATGCTTCTCTGGATATGTGGTATAATTTAAGGTGTCTTCATTTGTGGTTGGCTGTAGTTGGAAAATTTCACATCTCTTTGATTATAGTTATATGCTGCCATTATGGCACTTATAGGATGAAGTTTGAGATCATCATCTTTCCACAGAAAAATTGAAAGTCTACAGCTTCCTACTCCACTATTTCAAAATAAAAATGGGCATGGATTCTGATAGCAACTTTTGTTAAAATTTTACAGAGTAAGATTAAGAATGTAAAAATATAGGATATTTATATGATTTTTAGATCCTATAATATTTTGTCAACAAAATGGATTTACATCTGATAAATCCATTAGCACTTGTTTGCTACTCTATATTTTAATTTATAAAATTGATTTAAACATTTGCTTAAATTTTAAACTTGGCACTTTTAGTTTAACTTGGCCACCCCATTCCTCAAAAACTGGGCCATAGTGCCAGTTTAGTAATTCTTGTTTACTATAAAATATATTTTGGGAAAAAATATTATTAAAAATAAGATTTTAACTTTTAGTTTATGCTATACAAGCACAGGTGCAGTGGCAAGATTTTTGTTTACTACTACTTAGTTTAAAATTAAGAATTATTAGAAAGTTTTTAAATAGCATTTTGTTATATATGTATCATGGTGATAGATGAAGTATATACTTATGTGTGTGTGTGCTTTTCAATATAAAATAACAAATTGACTCATTTAACAAAGTAAAATCTATAAAATAAAAGATTTAAATGTTAAATAAAATATACACACTGTAATATATATATCATATTATTATCACTATTTGCGAGATATTCTGTGTAGTGAAAAAGCTAAATGCTGACGTTTCAGTACAATATCTAGTACCTTCCTCAGAGCATCGTCTTTCTCAAATCATAAGAATGCGTGAGATTTAAAATCGTTTTTATCATTTTCTTTCTCCTCATATTTAAATTCTATTGGTTGAGAAGTTTTAAAATTTATTTTCTCTTCCAATAGCTTCTTCCAAATGTTGTTAATCTTCTTTAATTCACAACACTTGGAAGAAGCTATTGGAAGAGAAAATAAATTTTAAAACTTCTCAACCAATAGAATTTAAATATGAGGAGAAAGAAAATGATAAAAACG
The DNA here is from genome assembly GCA_028023455.1 of Epiperipatus broadwayi. Classification (NCBI taxonomy): domain Eukaryota; kingdom Metazoa; phylum Onychophora; class Udeonychophora; order Euonychophora; family Peripatidae; genus Epiperipatus; species Epiperipatus broadwayi. The sequence continues at coordinate 323,991 of JAQFVV010012971.1, forward strand.
ATTTTAAATCTCACACGCATTCTTATGATTTGAGAAAGAGGATGCTCTGAGGAAGGTACTTGATATTGTACTGAAACATCAGCACTTAGCTTTTGCACTATACGGAATATCCTGCAAATAGTAATAATAATATGACATCTTTTATCCGTGAAAATATTAGAATTAATATATATATATAAACTCATTTGTCTACATATATATATATGTGATGATGCATATATAACTGTGTTGACACTTATATACATGTACTCAGATGGTTTAAATTCATCACAGATAGAGCTATGGGAAAAAACAGGTGAAACATATATGAGATTAGAAATATACCATTTTATTATGTGATGTCAGAGTAACAAAGTCAACATGAGCATAACAATATTGGCATCATCAAGGGATTTGGTCATTCTGCCATCAGATTTTCAATGGTATGGATGGCTGAAGAGTTGGAGGATGGTGTAGATTGAAGCCTGTCTATTAAAATTTGATTTTCTATCTTAATGTGAACTGATCACTGATTATATATAAAAGTGGGAGATGATGATCTGGACAAAATGATGAGTGCTGGTTCAGCATAAAAATGTATATTGGAGATTTTTTTGTTTCACATGTCTATCAGTTGTATGAGAAAGATTGGATAGCTGAAGAGAACTTCAAGAATAATTCTAATAAATGGTTACTTTAGATCCAAATCCCAATTTAATACTAACTTACATAATTACAGAGATAGCTCTTTTCAATCTGATCCCTAAAAGAATAATAACATTGCATAATTAATTAATGTGATCCTTTCAATTTGACCTCAAATTTATAGAATAAAACTGTGAATAAATCCACCATATCGATAGGATATTTTAACCATTCAACAGTAATATATCAACTGCATTTATATTATAAGTTCTACAACATAAAATCTAACTCAGATAAGGGGGATAATTTACATATAAATGCACCTGAATGAATTTCAAAATAAATCTTTAACTTAAAGTATTTTTAATTATATTAATCTCTCTAAAATGTGGGTACTTTATTTGACATATTTTACAATTGTGGATAGTTTGTGTGATTAAATGAATATTACATCCAGATTATATACAACTTTATATATTTGTTAACAATTTCACACTAAAGAAAACATTTTTTAAAAAAAGAAGACAGAATTTAAAAAAATATCATATCACATGGTTAATAAAGACAAGATAAAACTCATTCTTTTTTACATTTTTTTCATTATTTCAGATGCTTTAAAATACAGCTAGAGTATTTATTGATACTTAGCAACAAATGAATAATCTTTTTTTTTTAAAAAAACTTTTTGCTTTAATCAATCACTTAAATAATATGTTATACAACCACTCTATACATAATTAAATATAGTTTGGTAGAATTAAATATATGCTAAGAGAGATCATAAAATAAAATTTAAATTGGTTAATATATTAAGATGCAATCCATTCTATAAAGAGTTTTTCTTCAGCTTATGCAGCAAAAGTTTTGAAGCTTGAATTCTCTACAGTTTGTGAAAAAAAATTTTTGTGGCCATTATTTGTCTCACAATTCTATGTACTAACTGATTTCATATATAATCCTGTTTTTTTCTTACAAGTTGCTGTAATATACTTCATCAATTTTCTGTCTTTAAATTTTGAGCCTTAAGTAATTTTTCTTCATTTTTAGTAGATTTCTTCTAAATAGCATGTCAGATTTACAAAGGGGCTAAGTCAGATTTTAGCAATCAGCAGTTTTTCCTTTGTTCTAATCATCCATCCAAATAATGGTTGAATACAGCTTGAATAAAACAAAAAACTAGATTGATTAATTTTTTAAAAAAAAGATTATATATAGTTTTTGACCTCTTGTTTTGTAACACTTTTGATCTTGCTTTTAATACCTTTGATAGTCTCTTATTTTCAATGCTTCTATGACCTCATTTTATTTTAATTACATAAATTTTAAAAATACTCATATTATTATTTAATTGATTGAATTTCAAAATGCAGCAATTATTAAATTTCTTGAAATTTTTCCTTGTTTTTGAATCTCATATCTCAAACCAGGCTTAATCTTTTTTTATTAACTTATTTTCAATTTAATTATTTAAATTTTATTTTTTTTAACATTAATATACTTAACTGAGTTATTTGTCACTACAATCCATACATTGTTTTAATCTTTCATAAGAGAAAATTTTAACATCACTTATATAATTTATTAGTTTCTCTTAAATTTAAACACTTTTAATAAATCTATTTCTAACATTTAAACATTGCCTTTTATTCTTTTCTATTTAATATTTTATTTTAAGCTATTTGTTCTATTTTATATAATTTTTGTTAAAATTTTTAAGTGCTGTATTTATTAGAATCCTCATAACAACCATGAAAATCAGCTTACTGTTATGTGGTAGACCACATGGCTGACAATGAAATGAGCAAGGCATTATTAATTTCAATATATGTATACGTTGTTTAAAATGAAGATTTTAATGGGTTACAGATATAAATTATATATTATTTGAGTTCAACTGTATATAAATTTTTTGGACTAAAAATATAAATACCAACATTTCTGCTTGGTCATACTAATCACCAACTGAGTAATGATTATTATAAAAATTATGTGTGAATGTCCTTACAAACATTAACATACCAATATAAAGCGAATAGAAATAATAAAAATTAAAAACTATTTACATTAATGGTTGTTTAAAAAAATTTAAATATAAGGTATTTTACACATACCACCATCTTCTCAATACAATCTGAGTTTTTAAGGATTTCATTACCTTGTTATATCTAAATAGAATTCTGGTATTAAAAAAATCAATATTGTGACATGTATCCACAACATGGAGTGAGAGTGCTGATGATGATGAGTGTTGTTTAACTGCATTAACATGTTCATCCATTCTAGTACTGATGCAATGATTGCTCATACTTATATAAGAACCCCTACAAATTCAACATGAACTTTTATAAACTGTATTGGCTTCAAGAGGGATTGAATCTATAGGATTGCATAGAATGTTACTAATTTTTTGGTAAATCATATATGCTTTTTTACATTGTGACATTTTAGAATATGTTTACAATTATCTCTAGTTCCTTTTATAAGAAAAACAAGTGTTAATAGTTGTTTCTTTTGTTTTGATTAATTTGGACTTGAATTAGAGCTTGATGTATAATTCTATTATTGTAAACATTAGCTGATAAGACATTACTTGCATAATTTATTTCTTCTTTCATATCTGAAAGATTAATTGCTCTAGTAAAAAGAGGTTTTATTACAGAAAAGATTTGATCTGGATGATAATAGTTTTTTTTTTAGACCAAAAAAAAATTATTTTATTTCTTGGTGATGAGTACATCAAGAATGGAAGTTTTATATGAGTCTTTGTTTTCATTGTAAATTTAAAATGGGTTGTGTATTGTTTATAAGTCTGAAGAAATCATATAATTTATCTTTACCAAGTTGCAAGATTGTAAATGAGTCATCTATATATCTGAGTCAAACAAGAGGTTTTAAAAATCCTGATTCTAAAATATAGTATTGATTTCTCTAAAACTAAAATCCTATCCAAATATGATACTATCCAACAATGTAAGATCAGTGAAGCCATTGAGATCTTTAAAAGCCCAGACTGTATCAATCAATGTGATGATACATGTAAAATATCTTATATTTGAAAGAATTTTTTAAAAACCATTTTCTGATTTTTATTATTTCTGTTTTCTATAGGTAAAACTTCAATCTTGTTACAACATGTTTCAATGCCTCTACAATCATTTTTAAAAAATTGGCGATTTTATTTTTAAAAGTGGTTAATTTCTAAGACCATGGAAGGATAAAAATTACCTGTATGGTCATTCAATTGGGTGGTTTGTTGATGAAATTCCAGGGGAAATGGGAAAATATAATAATAATTTTTAAAAAGCCATCAAAATGCGTTATATTGCAAGTCAGCTAAAAAAAATATTCCGTTGTTAAAATCTAGGATTTCGTATATTTATTTGTGATGAATAAAAACACCATGATGTGCATATGGATGTTATATTTTTGATCAATGAATTTCCCAAGATTGATTAACTCAACTTATGTGTGATATTAAGCAATCGAAATTTCACTTTCTTAACTTGGAAAAAATGGTAGCATTTATTACTCATTTAGAGATAACGGAATTTTGTCAATGAAAGAATTCTCTTTATATATTATTATCAATGAAAAAGGAAAATAAAGCCAGTAGTGTGTAATTTTGCATCATCCAAGTATCTGTTATTTACAAAGTTGGATATATTTGTATACTTAAAAGAAAAAATCGGAATTTAGAAGCAAAAGTAATTGAATTCAAATACTCGACCATTATCATTCATGCTTATCTTCTCTACTTGAAGGAAAATCATTTCTATGCATTGGGATAAGAAACAAGGAACCAGAAGCTGCAATGGACCAGTGAGTAAAAAGGAAGAATGAGACTGTTCACTTGTGGTATGATATCTCTGTATATATATTTTTCGTTTTAAAAAAAATGTGTGCGTATTTGTTAAAATTTTATTTTAAAAGATAGGATCAAATAATATATAGAGAGATTATTCGATGATTAACCATTTATATAATAAAAGGTTGGAGAGATTTATTTTTTGTTATTATTATTTAAACTCTTATCTGATGATAGAGATTAATTTATGACTCAATGTTTTCAAATATTTAATTATTTTTTTATTCAAGACTTAACTCGGGATATTCATATAGAAAAGTGTTTAAATACATTTGATTTTTATGTTGGTAGTGAATAAATAAGGATAAATTTTTATTTGATCGCATTTTTTTTTTATCATTGTAAATTCTATTTAAAGTCTCAGGAAGATATTTAAAATCTCTCCTTTAGTTTATATATAGTATTATTGTCAACAACACATTTTTTAGTTCCATACACATATTTATTCATTGTTTGTTATTGATTTTTATAGAATGATGGATTTTCAAATTAATTAGATATATTCAAGAAAAACAGCAGTTGTAGTTTTTTTTAACTGGTTATGATTGTAGTTTATTGCATACATGGTTTGTTCTGTTCTTTTATATTTTTTTATTATTATTGTCATTATTAATTTTTAATTATAAACCAATAAATTTAGAGTTGATTAAAAATTCTGTGAATTTAACTACTTATTTCTTTTGAGTGTGCAAGTAATTTATAATACTTGAGTTTTGATCGAAGAACAAACCAAACTTGGCAAATGAAATAGAATTAGATATATGTATATTTTATTATACATTATTATTTAAGTCTAATTAGATACAAATATTATATTGGCATTACATTGAAATAGTTCATGATTAATTAATAAGAGTTTGCTTTTCTTGTCATTAGTCAGAATGATTTGTCTTAATTTTTTTAAAACTTCATAGATGTGTATCACTTAAATAAGGCTAAAACCTTAGTACATGCACCTTGAGTGCTTAATTTATTACAAGAGAGACTTCTACAAATCTAAACGCAAGAGTCGACATTCGACTTTATAAAGATAAGAGCGACCCACTCTTATCTTCAGCCTATCTTTCTATATATAAATATATAGGCAAATTGAGGTGTATCATAAATTTTATTAACTATTATAACTTAATATTTATCTTTGGCTTGGACAACTGCCAATAATCGTTTTCTATAGTTTAATTGTTATAAACTCCATTTTTATAATCGATTGACTGGAGATTTAAGTAGATGAATAATACCAGTGGTTGTAATTTGGTAAATATCCAATAGCAACCTAGTATATTTGACATAATGATGGGATTGGATATTACAAAATACAAGATTATCTAATAGATTTATTGATAATAAGTTCTTGTAGAATACATAACTTAAGCAATAATTGCATATTGATATAATGTAAAGTATGGCTAAAATTACAATTAGATTACATCATGATAATAGGAAAATCAACATTGAGAAGGGTGTATGACAGGGTGACTCCATATCTCTAAAACTTTTTACAGCAATGCTGCAAGAAGTATTTTGTGGATTAAAATGGGAAGTTAAAGGAATGAAAGTAAATGGAGATTATTTGAGTCATTTAGATTTTGCAGAAAATGCAGTTGTTTTTGCAAATGATGCTTTAGAGCTGCAGGAAATGTTGCAGGAGTTATCAGATGAAAGTAAGAAAGTAGGACTAAAGATAAATGTTAAAAAGACTAAAGTAATGTTCAATGGATTTTTTCAAAATATGAAAACAAAGATTGATTATGATGAGTTAGAAGAAGTTAACAAATACAAATATCTTCATCATATTATTAATATAGATGAAAACATAATGGATGAAATTAATCATAAAATTAAAATTGGTTGCAATGCTTTTGGTAGAAATAACTTGATACTAAAAGGAACTATGCCTATGTGTTTGAAAAGAAAGGTTTTTAATAAATGTGTTTCACAAGTTCTTACTTATGGATCTGAGACTTGGACACTTAATAGAAAAGCAATACAGAGATTTCAGACCACTCAAAGAAGTATGGATAGATCCATGTTGGGAGTAACAAGAAGAGATCGAAAATACAATATATGGATAAGAAAACAAACAGATATTACTGATCTCCTTGAAAAAATTAAAAGATTAAAGTGGAGTTAGGCTGAACATATTGCTAGAAGAGATGGTAGTAGATGGACAATTGAAATCTTAAAATGAATTCCAAGAGATTGTAAAAAAAACCCAGAAAGAGACCACATGCGAGATGAATGGATGAAATAAGAAAGTGTGCAGGGGAGATGTGGAGAAAAGAAGCTAAAGATCGGAGAAGATGGATTGAACTTGGAGAGACCTTCATCCTGCAGTGAATTGATAATGGCTGATGATGATGATGGATAAAATATTATTATTTTAACAGTTTATTAAATTAGATATAAAACTGAGTAAGGATTTATTTTATTTAAACATTATAAATATTGGAGGTTTATAAAACGTTCTCAAAATGTTATAATTATTTAGGAACTAGTTCATTTAAATAGAGATATCATTAAATGTTAAAGGCAATTGATCTTACTATAAGTAATATTAGATTAGTAAAGTATATCAGAACTTAGTTATTTATTGATTTGAATTTGGTTTCATTCAATTATAAATTAAATAAATATCTTAGGCAGATATCATTGTTTAAAAGAATGATATATGATTTCACTGTGTATCTTAGTTTGTTTTGGGATAGTGAATGGATTTGGTGATATCTGAGGTGACGATCTTGTTTGCTTGCTTTTGTTTTAAATACTATCTTAATATGGTTTTATATTAGGTTTTAATAAAGATTGTCGTTAGTATTTTACTTTAGTGCAAATGTAAATAATTGTGTATTGGAAATATTGCTATTGCCTAGTATGACCAATGACGGAACTAGATAATTTTATACAGGTTATAACAGAGCATGTTTTGCTCTGTTGCAAATAATATTTAAATATTAAAGGCATTTCTTCATTATCTTTTATTTCCATATTATGTTAGTAATAAATGATTGTCTAAAAATCGATAGGCAATTTATTTTATTTTATGACAAATGCTGACCAAACCAGATAGAGAAATAGTGGGGTGGAAGATCCGTCATTATTGTTACAAAATAGCTATTGAATGCTGGCCTATGATGATCACGTACATGTGGCAATTGGCACAAAATGCTGCATCAAACTTTGGGCTGTTATAAAATGGCATTTAAGGCTAGATTTATATTATTATGAATAATGTCTCAATACTGAAACATACTAAAGTGTTCTATTCTCATCACCTATTTTAATTATTATTCCGTTATAAAATGGCGACCAATGATTGGGCTATGTTTTATTCTGATTATATTAATCATTTCCCAGTATTATCATTTTTATCACGTTACAATATATATATATATGCACTGCTTTAGCAGATGTAGATGCTTACTGAATGTGGTTGATTTTCTAAATCTATTTTTACGATAGAATGACAGCCTGTTAAGCTAATTGCGCAGACGCTGTGAGAATGTTATTAATAAATGAATACCTTTTTACTCTTATATAAATACTATATCATGTGGTTGTTCGAAGGAATTCATTTATTAATAACATTCTCACAGCGTCTGCGCAATTAGCTTAACAGGCTGTCATTCTATCGTAATTATAATCGCACGCAAGACGTTATAAAATAAATGCTTATTCATATAAATCTATTTTTATATTAACAAGGTGGGCTTTTTGAGAAAGAATGCCGATTCTCACATTTCTTTAAAAAAAAAAAAACAACCCAAAAACCTATATTTAAATAATTGAAAGATGTTTAACCCTAATTACTGGAAGAGTTTATAGATTAAAACTTTTTCCATCTCTGAAAAATGTTTCTAAATCTTCACAAGTAATTATTTGGGATCATTTTAAAAATTATATGGTATAAATCACATTGTGCTTAATAATTATTAAAAAACGCACAGTTCAAACCCCCTCCCCTCCACCATTCAGATCTTTTATTTTATTTACTGAACTATTATTTTATCAATATTTACATATTTCTACTGCATAAATTTCTACAGTAATACTAGATGTCAACTTGTAATAGAGCATGATAGTTCTATTATGTTTCAATCCTAATTAAATGTTTTTAATAATTTTATAAAAATTTATCTTTCATGCGCATTAATACTATCTACAAACTCTTTTATCAATAACTAATACCTTATGCATAACAAAGGATACATATTTGTATATTAAAAATTATATGATGCTGATTTAGAGAAATGACAGCTATTTGTAAATCATTTTTGTATGCTGATTATAGTAAAAAAAAAAAAAAAGTATTGTCAGTAACAAATATATATTGAGAATGATTATTTACGTATATATCTAGCTTTGAATACATGATTAGGTTTTCACTGACAAGCAGTTGGAATTTTATTATATAAACTGTACAGCAACATTTTTTGTAATAAAAAAAAATCTTTTATTAAATTTAGATACGCTTAAACTATTTTTTTTTCTTGAGATTACAGGGATATCATGTCATTGACTTATCAAAACAAATTTGGAATGCAAATATCTCGGTGAATGAGGCTCCAAGATATTGTATATAAAACAAACTAACTGCAATTTATCACTGAATCAAAATTAGCTTGTATATAAAAAAGTAAAATATTTTCAAGCTATAAGAAAATATATATACTGTAGTTGCATAAAAGCATTATTATAATCAAGTATCACAGCAATAGTCTTTTTTTTTTAATTTATAATTTTCTCTATTAGAGTATTCAAAAATTATTATAAAATAAATTTTTGTATAATTAAGAAATCAAAGTAAATATATATTTATATCATCTTTAACCAACACTCATTATAAGTGAAATGTAAAATAACTTCCCTTCTTCTCTCTTTCTACCTATCTATTTACCCATTCTACCATCTATCTATCTATATATCTGTCTATCTAGACATCCGTCTTTCAATCCCTTCATACAACTATCTATCTATCATTATATATTCTACTGCAGGCGGACGAATTAGTCTATTGTTGAGAAGTGAGAGGTTTTGATATTTTTCTTTTTTCATAGTTATCAACTAATAATTACAACCAATAATTAGATAGCTACATAAATTGGCAAAGTACCATCATATGAAAACAAAATTATATATATACAGTATATGGAAATTTTCAAATATTTTCCCTAAGATTTTAATTCTAAACTGTGAGGTTAATTTCCAAATATTTTCCCTAAGATTCTAATTCTAAACTGTGAGGTCAATTCATTAATTATTATGTTTTAAGATTCGTTATTTCCATATATACATATATGAATATCTGACATCATAAATTATTGTCATCAAGCTTATATTCCAATCAACTACTGAACAATTTAAATAAAATGAGAACCCACAAGAAATATTGGTTTATATCCTCTTACTTCCTTATCAGCTATTCTTAATCTAAAAGCCAGTAATTTCAAATCGTAATTCACTAGCAAGTGTATATCTCTCCACATATATGATAAATTTTCAATATGTTAGTGTATAATGCAATGCCTTTAAAATCAACATTTATTAAGCTCAGATATAAAATAAATCCACTTTTATTTTGCCATTTAAGTTATTACATTATATAATAATAACAATAAGAGTTAATTTTAAATCAACTAAGAATTTTCCATAACTTCATTTGAATTGGTATATATTTAAGTTTACAAAATAGCTTTCATTTTCATTTTAATGCATTTGCAAATGAACTATTAAATATCAAATATATAAAAAGCAAAGTATTGCAATACTGATAATTATATGATTGAAGAGATAAATGTCTAAAGTACTAGCTCCAAAATGCAATGTTCTCTGGTATCAAAATCTACTATGCCCAGATGAAAAATTAATCTATCTTTATTTTGATCTATAAACTGATGGTTTGTTTGCAAAGGTGTTGAGATGAGTAGAAATTAGCTCTGTTTTGTAAATTTAAATATAATTGTCAAATGAAGCTACAGAAACATATAAAGTTACAAGTCATAGTTAATTTAACAGTTTTGTAAATAAATCATTAAATTTAATTATGTAAAGATAAAATAATACAATTCTGGTAAATATATAATATTTGGCTGATGGGTCTTCCGATGAGCAGAATCATCACCAGCGTTATGATGAACGGATTATTGTACCCAGATATATAGATAGTGGATTAGTTCTGTATGCTAGGTATGTAGATGATATTTTTGTGGCAGCTCCAGAAAATACTATAGAAGACATTAAAACTGACCTTATAACAGCTTCAGGCCTAAATATAAATGTAAATCACGAGGAAGCACCAAATAGTATCAAATATCTGGACCTGCAAGTGATGATTGAAGCTAATCATTTTTACTACAAAATAAACATTAAGCCTATTAATGTCAGAAGTCACATACATCACTTATCAAATACACCAGATATACATAAATTTGCTAGCCTCAAATCATTTTTACATAGAAATAACTGTTTGTGCAGTTTTGAAGCTGACAAAAGAAGCAACATTGAAACTTATAGAAATGAGCTCATCAAGGCAAAATATAGTCAAAGAGCCATTGATAATGTCATTAAGAAATTTAAAAGAGGGCCTAATCACAGGTTGAAACAAGATAAACCGCGCATTTTACTGCCATATATTAAAAATATTGATAGAAACTTGTAGACAATTTTTTGCTCAGAGTTTAGTGTGTGTTTTCGTTCACCCCCTAATCTGAATAGGTGTATAAACAACACCAAAGATCATATTCTTCCAGTACAAGCACAGCAGGTGGTCTACAAGATTGCATGTAGTGAAAACAATTGCCCGGCTGCATATTATGGGGAAACAAGAGCATCGGTTCGAACAAGATTTTCCCAGAACATGTATGCGTACAATAAGTTCTTAGTGGACTCATCCCACCCTTCAGTTTTTGTACAGCATGCAATGGCTATGGGTTATCAGTGCAGACCTGAAAGGCCAAGAGTATTGTGTAGAAAGTGGAATGATTTGCGAAGGAGGATTAAGGAGGCATGTTACATCATTTCGGATGAACAAGAGAGAGTCATTTTATGCCTTGTTGAAGAAATGGCAAGTGTAGGTGCTTTGATTCTAATTTTCATATTTACACAGTTTGTCAGATATTTGCATATTTGTATATCGTTTTTAAAAAACGATGAGAGAGTTTGTACTTCTTGATAATGAAGGGTAACCCTTCAAAAACATTTGAAGATTTAATATAATTTATTATTTTTATTTTTATAGAATTGTTCAATATAATTGTTCAATTTATTATATTCGAATTATATATGTGTGCATATTTAATACTAACACTTATTGAAGTTTTACATATTGGATCAAAATACACACATAGTTATTTTTTGTATATATTAGGTTATTTAAAATATCTTTAATTACATGTTATTGGACAATTAAACGATAGCATTAATTCTATAATGTGAGATTAAAAATGATTCAGCTATTCTTCTTACTTATATTCCATTTATGCATTATGTTTATATATAGCATAACCTTTAATCTTGAACTTCTTTTTTCTTTTAAAAATAGTCAGTATAAACAATATTCATCAAAATATAAAATCACAAACCAATTTTCTTTAAAAAACTTGTTTTTTATTATTATGACTATATGAATTTTAAATAGTCGAAACGTTGCTCTTGAAATTAAAATTCATATAGTCATAATAATAAAAAACAAGTTTTTTAAAGAAAATTGGTTTGTGATTTTATATTTTGATGAATATTCATTATGTTTATCTCTTTCTATTTGATATACACTCTGCTATTGGAGTAAATAGTGGTGTTAAAATCACTCTCTTGTGACTATTTGTAGTATTCATTTGCCAGTTTTACATTCATCTAAAAATAAAAAACTGAAACCACAATATTTATTTATTTATTTAATAATATTTATTTATTTATTTAAAAAAATCTTAAGATATTAATACCATACAATGAACCTAGTACAAAAACACATTTTTTGCTCCAATCATAAAATGAAATTGTATGTTTTCTATAGTTTATTTTTATATTCATGATTATTTTTACAAAATATTTGTGAAATATTTATTATCTGACAGGAATATGATAATGAGATTTACATTTTATCAAAAATATTTGCTTTTTTAAGGCAATACTATTCAAAGGGAATAACAGCTCATATATATATAAGTTAAGAACACAAAGCAAAATACTGTGATAAGCACCAGTGTTCATTTTAAAAATAATTATAAAAATTTTAATTTTCAAACATGATATCATTGCTCTATGTATTCCTTACAAAAATTCATTTTTGTATTAGAAATGGAGTTAAAAATAAATTTCCAACTATATTTTTATTATTTTTATGAAATAATAAATCATAAAATTCCAATTATGTAGTTCAGTTTATTATTTTTCCTCTATATTTGCAAAATTGAAGTATTATTTTTAAGAATGTTCTTTTTTTATAAACTGATATTTTAAAAAACAATAATTGAAAAATTATGAAAGAAGGAGGAGGTAGTGGTGGTGGTGGATGTGGTGGCAGTGGCAGTGGTAGTGATGGTGGTGGTGGAAGTAGCAGTGCAGTGGTGGGGGATGGCAGCAGCAGTGGTGGTGGCAGTGGGAGAAGTAGTGGTGGTAGCAGTAGCAGTGATGGTGGTGATGGTGATAATAATGGTAGTGGTAGTAGTGATAGTAGTAGTAATAGTGGTAGTGGTGGTATTAGTAGTAGATTCTAACAAGTAATAAAATTAAATATCCCTTTACTGCATTGCCCTCAAAATTTCTCGGTTTTCCAATTCATCTATCTAATAATGCCATGAGAACACATTCAAAATAATTTGCTATCATCCATAGAAACTATAATAAATTCATTAGCCAAAAGATATTTTTTCTATCTATGCAAAGATATCCCTAATAAACATTATTATCTTCCCCAAAACAAACTATTATATGCCAACATTTAAATATACAGTGGTGCCAGTCAGTACAAGCCAGAGTAATCAATGGATGCCAGAAGGCTCGTATGTAAAATCCCTATCTAGTACCTACTCATCCAATATCCCCAGACTAGTTTCTAGCTTGTCTTTCATCAGTGAGGAGCTTTAAATCTGAGAGCACTGCACCTAGATCTTATGATCTAATGCAATCCTACAGCAGCACCTTTTATCTCTACTTAACTACCAAATTTATGAGTCTAAAATTGAAAACATAATATTTTCAATACAAGCTCATTAGCTTATATAGTCATATAGGTCTGAACTCAGTTCAGTACCCATACATTTTGGTGTCTTTAGTTTTTTAATAACCATAGCCACTATTATCCTATTAGGAAGGATTGGTATTAAACCACTAAACATCACTTGATCACCATTTCTTATGCTTGCTCAAGCTGTTAAAACAGGAAAAACTCTCCATATAGTAAGGCCACTCAGTGAAAGCCAGAGTAATCAATGGGTGCCAGAAGGCTTGTGCATAAGATCTCTATCTAGTGCCTGTTTTAACAGCTTGAGCAAGCATAAGAAATGGTCAGAAGAAATTTCATATATTTATTTATGAGGTTCCTCCTGATTTCTTCACTTTTTTCTAAGAGCAAATTTGATTAGTGGTTTTGATATATTATGTATAGTCACACTAGATTGACTAATTGGATTGTTTGCCATTGTCATGTGAGCAGCTTCTTTAAATTTTCTTTAAAGGTACCTTTCCTTCTCTATCCAATATTTTTGTATTTTCCCAATTGAACATATGATCATTGGTACGTACATAGTCCGCTATCTTAGATATATCTGCTTTCTCTCTTCTAATAATCAGTTTGTATTCTTGCAAGCATTATTCAATGGAATGACTGGTTTCACCAATATACATTCTGCCATATTCACATGGTATTTCATAGATGAAGTTTTTTCTTTTCAGCATTTTAAGTTTAGGTTTTGTAGATGTTAGAATCCCTTGTAGTGTGGTATGTTTCTGGAAAGCTGTTCTGATATTATACTATTTTCCTTAATCTGTCTGTTATTTTTGGCATGTGTGGGTATACTTCAGTACCAACAATTATTTTTGTTTTGATGGTTCTTTTTATTATGGATTTAAGATTTTTTTAATAATGGCCAATGGATGGTTTTCTTAATAATAGTTGGTGGATTACCATTTTATAAGAATTTGTTCTATATAAATATTTTTTTCAAATTAGTGGTTTCTAAACAATCTTCTTTTCTTTGTTCCATAGTGTTAGTATAACTCCAAGTTTATTATTTCTGGTGTGATTGGATGTATAGGTTAAGTATTTTCCTGTAAGTGTGGGGTTTTGGTAAACTCTAGTTTTGTTACAAGAACATCTAAGGATGCCAACTTTTGTTCTTTTTCTGATTTTGTTGTAAATTTAATTGAAGGGGATATGTTGTTGATGTGATTCCAGAAATTTTGTAGTAGTGCTTCACCATGTGGCTTTACAACAAATTTATCATCTACATAGTGAAGCCAAACTTTAGGTGGATATGGAAAAAGTTTTTAAAGATATGGTTTCCAAGTTCTTCCAGTAAATATTGCTAGTCCATGGTATCAGTGACAATCGTGAGCCCATAGTCATTCCTTGATTTTGTTGGAAGAATTCTGTGTTATATTGAAAGTATATTGTTTTTATGCAGAATGTTAATAGTTCCATTATTTTAACAATAGGAAGAATTGTTCTGGTTTGTAAGATATTATTATATGCATTTAATCTTTTCCTTACAATAGATAATGCTTCCACAAAAACGCTTACTAGAAATAAGTCAGTTCTTTCCATTTTCATATTCTTGATTAAATTCTACAAAGTACCTAGAATACCTGCCAAATGATTGGGTCTGCCAAATAACTTAGAACTTTGAAAGAAAATTTTGCCAAATTTTGCAAGGTGAATTTTCTGGGATTAAAAATAGGTCTTAATGGAACATGATCTTTATGGATTTTAGGTAGATCATAAAAGTGAGGAATTTTTCTGAAATATGATGTTATTTTACTTTTTTCTGAATCACTGTGATGCTTTGTAAGTCATGCTTGTAACTTTGTTTCTGTATTTGGTATCAGATTTTTTCCCACTTTTCTGTATTGGCATGCTTTAAGTAGTTTAATAAAATGGTAAAGTGGAAGACTGTTTCTGTCTAAAGTTTTTATGAATTCTCAAACTATATACCTTCTAATTTTTTACTTATTTATTTATAATAAAATAAACAATATAACAAAAATCACATTTTTTTCTCTTTAAAACATTATCCCACCCTTTTTCCCAAGCTACATTTTTAAAAGCAAACAAAAAATTTCTTCAAATTTATTTCTATTTATTTTCTCAAAAAATAAATAAATTTATTCTTTAATCTTGAACAATTTTCCTGCTCATTTTAAATGATCAATTAAAAATAAAATTTATATCTACAGAAATTTCTAATTAATTTTCCAAAAATCTTTTTAATCAAGTTTATATCTATACATATGTAATATTTATTACAGCTGTAGCCTCAAGAACATGCGTATAAAAAATGCGATAGTATGGACCTCTACAGTTCTTAAACCACATTAAGTCATCAAATATAAATTAATGAATAACGACTAAACAGGATTGGGTTTGAAATACAAAAAAAAATTATTTGAAGCTAAGTACTTTCGATACCATATAGTATCATAATCATAGCATAAGGTCACTAAACCAAAATTCTAGAAATATATTTCAATTTATAACCTGCTAAAAACATTTTCTTTTTTAAGAGCAATGCATTGCAAACAATTTACACATTATCAGAAGTAAATCTTGGAAACATCTGGAGCCAATATTGGATTTACTTATATCCACAAATGTTACATAAATAGTGCAACCACCAGTCATCTTTTCGCTAGAACACACGGTGTATATATATTTTTTTAACTTGTAAATATTTTCTATTCTTTAAAATAAATTCTTCATTAGTTCTACATGGATAACTCTCTAAAAAAATTACATTGCTTGATTACATATTGTCTGCATATTGTTTTCTTTATTTTGTAAATACATATTAAACGCAATGGAACAATATATATATATATATAAAGTAACCAAAAATTGGGATTCAGTTATGATTAAGTTGGTTCATAATTTGTAATATTTAATATGAATAAATTTTACTTTTATTTTTTTCCGAGAATTTAATTCGAAATTAAGATATCTCATAAAATGATTTGTTATTTAAATACTGGTAAGGGATATATATATATTAGAATTGTGTTCCTCTTCTAACTATTTTACACATGAATAGAGAATGCAAAAGAATGATAATAACATTTATTCTTATTACATACTAAATTCATCCAATATATAAAAAAGTAGATAAAAAGATGAAATAGCTTGGCTCACTGAAGGGCAAATTTCTCTAACAACGTTTCATAAAGAAATAGTGAAAAAAGGCATTAAAAAAGAGAGTGTAAGCATTTATTCACTCTTGTTTTGCTCTTTAATTAAGAATAGCTAAATATCCAGTTCCCAACTAATATTGGTTGGTTAACTAAGATGGCTATAAACCCGATACTTAAAAGAAAAGCCTTAGCCTGTTTGAAACCTAAAAAAAACATACTTTCAATATTTCACTCCACATTGGATTCGAATCCAAATTATAGATATTGTAGGTTTACGTTTGCTACCACTTTCATGCGACTTTTCAGCATAAAAATGACCTCGGTAGAAATAGATAAAGATCTATCTTTAAATATATATAATGGTTACATACTGTTTCTTTTTTTAAACTAAAATCACTCAAGTTCTGTATACTTTTTTTTTACAGATATATGATTAAGTATATCGATATCTAGCCTTTTCATAAAAAATAATAATAGTAATATTTGGATCTGAAATATCATTTCTCGAACTAGCGACCTGAGAAAACTCTTTATAAATAAATGCGCATATGGAGTTTTAAAACAGCTTATATACTCAGAAAAATATAATATATATATATATATCGGTAAAACATTAAAAAACTAAAAATGTCATAAACTGCTTTTTATTAGTAGTGCTGATACTATATTTCTATATAGGAGAAAAAAAGAGAATGAAAGAAAAAAGATAGATAGCTTGTTACAGTAAATAAATTTATTACTAATTCGTATTTGTTAAATAAAAAATTGCGTTACTCACCACCAATTGCGATTGCTCTTCCAGTGAATCGCCGCAAGCATCCCGGCCAACCCGGTCAGTAAACACGGTTTCTTGTAATGTGCTCATTCATTCCAGATCCTAAAGAAACTATTAAATTTGAACTGACAGCTTAATTGATCGTCTCGGGGTTTAACGCGGAGTTGATTATGTTAAAATATAAATTTATTTTCCATTGTGTAAGTAATAAAAATGTATATAATGATATTTTTAGACAGCTTCGCCCAAATTGGAGCAGAAAACTTCCATTAACACTGCGGGCAGATTGATATGAGCGCTAAGTCTTAGCGAGATATATGAAATTTTCAAAACAATCAAGAATATTTGACATGTGACACCTAGTCACGTGAGAAAAACTGAAAATATGAAGATATTGATAAAATATCAGCGTGTGTGCGCGCGTATATATATGCATTTATATTTTTAAAAAATTCCAAAGCGAAGTATATTGAATATACAATTACTCTTTTAAAACATTTGGATCAATATATTTAATAACTATATTACTGCTCTTTTATGTTATAAAGATCATTACATTCGAAACATAAAAAATATAATCAGAGATCGCATCATTTATTGATCAAAAAGTAGGTTATCTCAAATCATCTTAGACAAATTTTTCCAAAGTATTCTATTTCTTGTTTCGAACGACCAAAAAGTTTATCAGATTTTAAAATTATCTATAAATTCTTAGTTTTATCCTTCTTACATGCAGAATACCAAGAACTTTTAGTTCTGGTAGTTCTCATTTTTCCATTAAGAATTTTTATTCTTTTACTATATTCTGCACTTTCTAATCTTGTTTTTTCTACTTTCTATTTTTTATACCCTATTTTCTACACCAAATTTTAATCTTATTGTCTTTTTTCTTTTTCTAATTTTCCAGTTTTCTGCTTCAAGCAAAGTACTTTATATTTAAGTATACAAAAACCTTTTATTCTTTTAATATACTCTTTTTAACGTCAGTTTTTGGCTTGCTCGGTTCATAGGCTTGATGATAATTTGGTGTCCTGAGAGTAGTTCTGCTCTTTTATTTATTTAATTCGTCACAATATATACATTTAATTAATTCTATTGTCAGTTTTGTACGTCAATTTACTTTCACTGCTTATTTCTTTAACATTTACTTTTGAATTTTCTGACTTTTGAAGTAAACAATATCTTATGGCATAAATTGTAGAGAAAATAATTATTTTTAAAAATTACAATTTAGATAGCAATGATATATTAGAAGATTTAACTGAAAATTCTTCCTTCACGCTGTTATATGGTTTGGGGGAAAAAATGGTAATCCAAAAACAAGGTGTTCTAATCAACAATATTCATTTATTTAATGCTTCATTAAAGTATATCCTAACCACCTCATTAAGGTATATCATAATTTAGAAGTAATAATATTACATAATGCATTTGCTGTAGCAATTATCTATTGTATTGATAACATTGATTTTCCATAGCAAATGAAGGTGAATTTTTCTCCCTTTTTTTTTTTATCTACAGCGACCTCATGTGCAATTTTATAGTAGGAATTATACTTTGATAATCTAAATAGCTGAAGATTGAAACTGAAAAAAAAAATGTTGATTACTGTATTATGGAAATTGTCAACTTAAGTGATATTGTTTGGTAAAATTTTATCTGTTTTAATCTATTAAATATTTTAAATAAATGCTTCTTTTTCGTAGTTAATTACAATTACAATATTTTATTTTTAACGGATTAAAGCATGTAATTTAAGTAACACCAAATATTTTAACAAATTAAAATAACAGATTGAACTCACAAACAGTTTTAATTTATATTCAATGTTAATAAATTTTATTTTAATTATAAATGCAATCATTAAAACACATTTATTTTATCATTCCGGGTTTTGAATGTAGTGAGAAAAAAAATAACCCCTATTAGCCGAAAGAAGCAAGCAAAATACTTTCCCAGTTTTCTTTTCTTTTAATTTTAATAGCATATAAAAGCGATTTCCCCGCTGACGAAGAAGCTGCAAAAACCAAAACAATTAAATGGGCCGAGCGCTTTCGAGGTTTTACCTCATATTCATGGCCAACATAAGTTATAAATCATTTATGTAATGTTTCTAACTAATAAAATATGCAAATGTGAATGCAAATTAGTTTGTCCATTTTTTGAGATAGAAAAACACGTGTCGCGTCTATTGATGGAATTGTTATCACTGATAACAAAATACACCTCCTTGATTTTTCTTTTGCAGTCATTGGCTTCAGAGCATACCATCTTGGGGTTGTCGGTTCAATAAAAATAAAATATTGCTTAATTATTTTAGCTTTACATAACTATTTTAAATCTGTATAATTAATGAAAATGGGAATCACCAGAAACCATTCTTCTGCATTTTTGCACCCATTAATGTAAAAAAGATCATCACATTTTCAACTATTATCCATCCACTGCAGAATGAAGGACTCTCCATATTCAATCCATCTTATCTTCTCCACATTACCCCTGTACACTTCTTCATTCCATACATCTCTCATATATGTAGTCTTTTTCTAAGTCTTTTGCAATCCCTTAAAATCCAGTTTAAAATTGCAATTGACCATCTATTATCATATATTCTAGCAATATGTTCAGCCCAATTCCACTTCAGTCTCTTAATTCTTTCAACAATGTCAGTAACAATTGTTTGTTCTCTTACCCATATATTTAATTTTCAATCTCTTCTTGCTACTCCTAATATGCATCTCTCCATACTTCTTTGAGTAATCTGAACTCTTTGTATTGTTTTCTGTTAAGTGTTCTCAAATCTCACATTCATAAGTAAGAACTGGTAAAATACATTTATTAAAAACCTTCTTTTTCAAATACATTGGTATGTTTCATTTTAATATTAAATTATTTCTACCAAAAACACTCTAATCAAATTTAATTCTGTAACTAATTTCATTCATTATGTTTCCATATATAGAAATAATCTGATCCACGTACTTGTAGTTGTTAACTTATAACTCATCATTATCAATCTTCATTTTCATCATTTAAGAAAATCCATTGAACATTACTTAAATCTTTTTAATATTTAACTTTAGTCCTACTTTTTTGCTTTCATCTGTTAATATTTGAAAACGATTTGCAAGATTTAATTTAAATTCATTAGAATGTTTCTGAAGTTTAGTAATATCAAATGTTAATATTGCTTTTCTTAATAATTCTGGTCTCTCTAGTTTTGCATTAATATATATCTTACATCTTACTAATTGATGATCACTTCCTGTGTTGTATTTATTAAAAACATTACAATCTTGATAGATGTATTTTCTGTTAGTCAAAATATAATCCAATTCTGCTCTACCTTCATTTGGATGCTTCCATGTCCATTCTACATTTTTCTCAAAAAAAAAAAAGAATTCATAATACAAAGGATTTTTTTTCGTATAAACTCCACAATACCATAACCAAATTTACCTACTGCACTTTTCATCTTTCAATTGTTTATCAATTCTAGCATTAAAATCTCCCATAACAATTTTGAAATGTTTAGTCTGATAAAAAGCCTTTTGTATATCTACATAAAAATCCTCTACTACTTCATAACTATGAGAGGTTTTGGGGGTATAAACTTGAATTATCTGCATTTGGTATCTGCTGTTAAGATGAATAATTAATCTTGCCACTCTGTCCAATACACCATCAATCTTCACAATATTGTTCTTTCACTGTTTATTTATAATGACACCTTCTCTACTTGCATTTCCAATATTTGTGCCTTTGTAGTACAGTACATGTCCACTTTGTAATTCATTTATTTCTTCATCCTTTCTTCTAACTTCACAAAGTTCAATAATGTCCGATTTAATATAAGAGTTCTTTCAATCTTGCAATTTTCCTTCACTTGAAAATGATCTGCAGTTGTAAATACCTAAATAAAAGGTCATAATCAAATGGCAGCCTACATCTGCAATCAGGGGACTCTGGCCACCAATCACTACCTTGGCTTGTGACTTTACAATCCCTTGGGAATAGAGACCATGATTTGTTTTTGTCTGTCATGATTGTATATATATATAGTAGAATTTTTTTTATTCACACATAGTCATTCTGCCTTTGAGAAAACTCAACTGATATTTCGTTTAAGTGTCATCAGGTAACTGAAAAGAAAGATCATAATTTTTCTTGATCTTAAACTCAGGATTAAAAAGTCAAAAAACTCACCATGCTAATGTATGTTGGTGATCAGTCCATCCTTGCTTATATATTACATAAATAATAACATAGTAATAATAGCTGCAATGACAAGAAGGTATGGAGTGGACATTAGGATTTTGTTTTACTTGATTCCGTTAAGGCTTCCAGAGGAATCAAAGCTCTTACTTTTAGTCAGAAGCAAATTTCTTTCTACAGCTCTTTACACTCTTATTTTTATGATTTCCAGTTATAAAATTTAAGCTTTACAATATATTGTAATGATAAAGCTTTTATAATGATTTAGTTTTTTATTCTTTTTTATTTTATTACATTGTGTAACTTATACTAAAACTTTGTTTAAATACCAGCCTAGCTAATAGTATATTATTTAAACATTATTATTTTCATTTCAATTTTTTCCCCACTTAAAATGGAAATAAAAATGATTGTTCTTTAATAATATATAGCTTTTTATTTTTAATAATTCTTTTTTTTTCTATTCACTTCCGTTTAATATAAATCTTTTCATTATCATAATTTGATTACTTTTTGTTATTGCTTGTATATCTATTCTCATCGGTTTCAGTGTTATAAAAGTAATCTACTTACATTAATTAATCTCTTGACCTTCATTTCTGTCGCTCAGCTTTGATACAAGTGCTTGATATTGGATCTATTACTTATTTGTATTTTGTTTCCAAGTTTTCCCAGCAAGCCAGCCATACGCACACACGCACGCACAAAGTACACTAAAAGTATTGATTCTTGTAAGACAAATTTTTTCAGTAATATTTTATATTATGAATTTTAGTATCTGTTTTTATTTTGTCAGCAATCGTAATGCAATATTCACTTTTACCCACCTCATTATCATTAAAATATTGTCTCCTAGTAAAGAAGATTGGTGCATGCAGTTTTCTTTTAAAGGAGTATCAAATCACAGATTGAGCAATTCTACCATGTGCTCTCTCTCTCTCTCTCTCTCTCTCTCTCTCTCTCTCTCTAATGTCCACAGGTCATCTTTCAGAAATCATACCCACATTCAAATTTTAACACTAAAACTGTTATATCTGATAAAAAGGAAAATTTTAACCAAGTTAGGGATTATATATCTGGTACAATACAATGAATAATTATAATAGGAACTGATCATCTAGTAAAAATATATATGTGGATATCACAAAAAAACACCACTGCTTTTTTTCATAAGAATGCATGATTTGTTCATGCAGAAAAAATAAAACTATGATGAGCACATGGTTATTTTGGCTTTGCAGTATCAAAATCTTCATTTCAGAAATATACATTACAAAAAAAAATCTATTTGAAATATTTTGAAGAATACACATACATATAACTTCTTCTTTAATATTTCTTAATAAATGGCTTTAAAATTATACCATTTAAGGTTTCCTTTTCATTTTCACTTTCAATTAAATGCATTGTATAAGCTTTACATTCAGATCTTCTATGTCTCTTACATTTATTTCATGCTTTTTATTATAAGGTTTAACATCAGTATTTAATCTGCATTTATATATTATTTTTGTATTTCTACTGTCCATAGTATTATTTGTTTGTTTTTTAAAACAAAACCAGTTAGTTAATCTTAAAATGAGTCTCACAACATGTATTGTTGTAAATTGAATCTTTTCTCTATATGCTTTTCTTCATGCTCTACACTTTATAAATACTGCAAACTGAATTTGAATAACTTTCCACTTTTGTGAAAGGTCATGGATATAACATCATGTCCACAATATAGTCTATCATTTAGTATGTTAAAACATTATAAATGACACTTTATTATGCCTCATTTATGTAAATGACAAAGTCATTCATAAGTATATTAAAATTCTCTGACATAATTTATTTTTAAAAAATGACATAAACTTCTGATAGTGGTAATATTCACATATATTTTCTAGAGCAACTTGGCAATATTTAATGGACACAAGGTGGATCCTCAAAGATAATCAATGCCTGAAGAAATGATTCTTAAAAAAAGACAGTTTTGAATATGAACAATATTTGCAATTAAATAATTGGTAAGATTCTGTTCAGGCCTAAGAGCTTAATTTTTTTTTTAGATTCATGAAGTTTATGAAATCCTATTTGGAATTTCTTACATGAGGATGAATAATCATTGCATTGGTGCTAGAAGAAATCAACAGGTTCATGCAGAAAAGCAGCATTCATCATCATCAAGATTCTACTATTGTTATATAAATATGATCATGATAGATTTTTTTTAATTTCTGCATTGAAGCCAGATGATACTCAATATCAAAGAAAAATCAGAGAAGTTATTAATATTCTTAAGAAATAAGACTGTATCAACAATCATGGTAATACATGTAAATTGGTTTTCATTGGTAGAAGGGGGAGGATGTGCATTAATCACATTAGCTCTCATTTTGTTAGTTTTTTAATTCATTACTCCCTATTTCCATATTTAAAGAATTTAATTTTTTTTTTAGTAAACCTTTAATCTTGGTCTTTGTGTCATTACTCACAGTATCTGTACAACAATGTTTTTTAAATAACACATTTTACCCAGTAGATGTCAAGTGTGATCCAGCCAGAAAGCCTTGTCAATGTATTATTTATATCTGTTTCCATTAAAATCTTTATTTTACTATATGTATATATTTAAATTACTTGCCATTGTTTTTACAATTAAAATAATTTTTTCCACTTTTTATATTGTTTTTTTTTTTTTCCTTTAAGTCATGATTTTTTTAATTTTATATTTAAATACTTTTATCTTCGCAGGATTTTTATCCTTTAATATAAAAACATTAATTTGAAAGATGTTGCCCTAGTAATTATATCATACTTTTCAAACTTATAGCCTATTAATAGTCTATCATATTTTTTAGGATTATTCAAGATAAGATTTATTGTAATTTTGTCTTTCAAGTATTCACCACCAACTTTCATTCAACAGTTAATGTCATTTTAGTTCTAACTGCCTGGATGTTGTAGTGCTTTTTAGCCTTTCCCATCAGATTTATAGGAATTATAGATGATGATGAATCATATATTCATTTGCGATCAAATATTTACTCATACTTCTTTATTATACTACATTTCTAATATACAAGCACCATGTTGAAAATTCTAGTAATATGGCGGCACTGTATTTATTGTGATATTTCACTTGATTGTCATACCACATTCTCCATTGCCATTTAACCAAATCCAAGATAATCATTCAATTACACTCTTCATAGAAAATTTTGTTTTTTTAACCAGAATTCTATTATTGGCTTAATGTAATTTACAACACTTGAAAAAAGTTTCTCATTCACAATAGAATCTTTTCCGATCTATCTTCAGAGTATTTTTATTGACTGCTTATCTAATTTTCAATCCAGAAAGATATTTTTTTTAGTTGTCATTTTAAATTTATCAAGAAAAATTTTGCTTTAATCGGGGATTAAAGATTCTGGACATTTAGACTAGTGAATGAAGCAGCTATGTGATAATAAATAATTAAATTGATTACCCAGAAGTTGACTTTGATCAAGTTAATGGATGTATTATGGTCAATTACATTGTTTGATGTATAATTCCATAAGTCTTTTTTTTTCTTTAGCTTTGTGTATGGCTGATTTTTTTTTCCTGTCTCTTTTTTCCCTACATTTTCTCTTCAAGTCTTTTTTGAAGTTGTCTATTTTTGGACCATTCACTAGTCATTTAAATTTTCAATTACTTTTCATCAATTTCTTTTTCTTTTTTTTTTACTATTTTTTTATCAAGTATTTTATGTTATGGTCTAACAATTTTTTACTTGTATGAAATTTTACGTATTGTATTTTTGGTTTTCTTATACATTCTATAGTATTTATATATATAATATATTGAGTGATAAACACCTCAAGTGCAGTCTGAATTAAATTTAATTGGAGATTTCTACTAACCAAATATAAATAACTCATTCTTTATTTATGTCCATCTCCTTTAGCATTAGGGATTCTTAAAATATAGTTATTAATAAGATTATTAAAATTAATATTTAATTTATCTTGTGAATATGATTTAAAACGAATTTTAATAAGTCTATAAAAATAACTCCATAGATTGAATATTAAATTTTGTAATTATCATTGCCTCAGTCTGTTTCTCTTATATATGTATATATAAATATAATGAGCATGTTAATAAACTCTAAACAAGTTTTTTTTCTCTCATTATATTTACATTTGTAAATACAAGCTTATTAAATTAAGTCATGTGATGTATGACTTGATTTCCTTACTATTATATATCACAAATTGAGACAAAAATAGATTTAGTTTTGTTTTCTTACCAGTTAGGTGATATCATTATGAGACATTTAATTAAATTTCAATTAGATGGGAATTAGAGGACATTATATATATATATATATATATATATAATGTAATTATATATATCTTTATATATATATATATATATATATATATATATATATATATTGTAACAATATTTATAAATTAATATAATATGTATTTGTAATTATTAAATTAATATAAAAGATATGTATTTGTAACTATAATTTGTAACTATTTTAATATGTCACATTTGTAACCATAATAAATATTTAGATAGGGGAAATTATTAATTATTAGATATATGCCTATCCAATCTGTACCATTTGTAACTATATTAATTCATCATAGCATAGATAAAGAAATTATAGAATCACTGTGCCACTTGAAAATATCAGCATTAAAGATTCTTGGTATTTATTTATATATTGGGGCAGTCATTTGAACAATAAAACATACTGGCCATTGTCATCTAATAAAATAATATTAAATATAGCAACTGAATAAAAGTACCCACTGTGAGATTCCTGGAGTGCCTTATGCTTATCTCCAATACTAGGTTCTTCTAACAAAGAATCCTTCCTATTCTTCTTTCCAAATATATAAGACCATTCATGGTCATATGCACACATGGGTGCTATTCATGACAACTTATAAAAAAATATATTTTATAAAACTAATATTATGAAGTTGGAAAGGGATGATATCACTCTTTATTCAGTTTAGCTAAGTACATGTGTTTTCCCATGAGCGCCACTAGATTGTTTTCAATCTAGATAAGTATCTATTTATAGTGTACTTGAGTTCAAACTCATTCAGTACATATTTATTACACATGACTTGGATGACTATTGAACAAAAATGACATTCTTACATTTTATCTATATTGATAAAATTACAAGATCCCAATATTACCAAAGTTTATACTATAGATCAAAGATTCTTATAGACATTGCTAGCTCATTAGCGTATATTGATGAACAGACATGTATAATCCTATTAATGGCTTCCAAACAAGCATGTGAAGACCATTATTGATATTGATGGCCATTTAACTAGATTATTTATCACAATAAAGGTAATAATGATGATGATGATAATAATATCATAATAATGATAATAATAGTGATATCATAATAATGATTATAATAGTGATGATGATACCAGCCATGGCTTATCAATAAACTCACAACAATAAATTCATCTTTATAAACTTATAGGCATCTATTAAAATTATCCTATTTCATACTGGGATTTAATAATACTAATGGTGATGATTGATCATCATGAATCTCTTTGCATAATATTCAATTTTCTATAAACCCCTATTTACTAAAATATATTCATTACGCTAAACATTAAATTTAATGATTATAATTTATTAATGATGATTGATGGCGATCATAACTTTTATATAGTATTATTTGAAACATTTTTAACTAATAACATGATATCCATCTTTGATGAGGATGATCTAAATTCATGGACTCAACACAATTTTAGCTTTCTATGTTGAACTATAATTATCAAAATTTGGTTATTCTCAAGCATAATCCTTAAATACTTAAATATCAACATTCTAGTTTACCTATTATTTTGCGGACGCTTAATATTTGCAAGTGATTGCTCAATATATACGAATGGTAATACTTAATAACTGCGAGCAATGATGATGAATTAAAATGATAGAATTAAGACAAAAAAAAAAAACACAATATTCTTAATAACAACTCGGAAACCAATTAAGATATATAATTATATTTTATTAACACTACTACTCTTTCTTTCCTTCTTTAAAGTCAAATCGACAATTAAATAAATGGCTTATTAATATAAAAATTTATATAAGTATAAGCAAATAAACTTAATATATAGGTTTGTCATTTTTCTTGATATCTCAAAATAAGCTGACTTAAATCAATATTAGAAAAAAAATACATATTCTATAAATGCTTATTTAAGACTTTTCTTACTCATCATATCATAAAATAAATTTCAGGTGAAATTTGTATATGTTATTTCATTTCCATTCAAATGTAATGCCCTACTTTTCAATTTACCATTTTAAACTAATCATATATAACCTATTCTTTGATGTGTTTGGATAAGCAGTTACACATTCACGCATTCGGTAATGTTAACATATATGTTTAAAATGTATACCCATAAATTACATATATAAAAATATCTTTTTCTTTTGCAACCTTATAGCGAAAGAAAATAAAATACATATATTAATTTTTAATATGCAACAAGATAAAATAAAAATAAAAAACATTATAAATGCATATATCTATAGGTTGCTCATTATCATTAACAACTGAAGAACAATTAAAAAAAAACATTTCAACATTACAATATATAATAAAAAAAAAAAAAAAAAAAAAAATAATGAAAAATTTAAGTTTAAAGATTTAAACTATGTTTGTGCTATGTTGTGAGATATTGCAAATAACTATAGATAAACAAGTCTTTAATGTTTCTGTATCAAAAAAAAAAGCTTTGACCAGTAAATTAAGTTTACTTTTTAAACTAACTTTTGGGTAGTGGTTTTTTTAATAAGTAAAAGAATAAAATCGGTTAAAGAAAGTTCATATTTACCCATCTTTTTACTTCTTATTAATGTCCTGAGTTTGAATTTTCAGACTGCTTTTCTTTGCTCACCAACAACAACAACAACAACAAAAAAGTTATTGCAGATACTTTTAAGATAATGCTGAATCAATTGACTTGCTTGTTTCTTCAATTCCATTATTATTCACTGTTGATTGGCTTCCTTCTACCATTTAAAAAAAGTTATTATAAGTACTTTGAATAAGTAGGTACCGGTGGATTTGCTTGTCTCTCTCCTTTAAAAAAAATAATTGCTGTTGACACTTTAGATGATTGAGGTAAATCAACAAAAATTTGATTTATGGCTTCAAACTTGGTTCTACATGGCTGTTATAAATTTTCTTTTCCTCCTATTTCCTCTTCTCCATTCATTCGAAGGTAATGAGCTTTTAATAAGCCAGGAACTAGAAACAAAGCATTCCATATAGCTTGTGTGGTTGGCTTCAAAATCTATCATTTTGTTGGTTATTACTGGATACATGACTTCATAGAGAGATCAGCGATTTTGACTCATTCTGTATTAACCAGGAAGCAGAAAAAAATGGTTTAGCAATGCAGAGGCATAGTATTATGCATAACCAAATATGTTAATATCATTTTTATATAATTATTACTAACTTCTAATAAATTCAATCTTGTTCCATTTCTCTCCTCTTCTTTAATATTGCTGGAAATTGCTTTATATAAACGCACATTTCATTTGCTCTTTTTTTTTCAACTTTCAAAGAGTGAGAAAAAAAAATTAAAGCGTTCACTCTCTTTTAAAAAAAAAATCAGAGCTTACATTTCTGCTTAAGAATAATAACAAGGAAGGACCGACTGAGTTGAGTCTCAAAATAATAATAATAATCTGAGTGACTCTCTCTCTAAAAAAATTAATGACTAACTCATCATCTCTCTAAAAAAAATTTAAGACTAACTCCATCATCTCTCTAAAAAAATTTAAGACTAACTCCATCATCTCTCTAAAAAAATTTAAGACTAACTCCATCATCTCTCTAAAAAAATTTAAGACTAACTGATTAAAAAAAATTGTTTCAATCATTTATATCGCGAATTTCAACCAAAGAAAAAAAAACATCTGGAAATCTTTATCTTAAAAAAAAAATCAAAGCTTCACAAGTTTGACGTCGGTCACAATCAATAAAGACTTAAAATTGATCGCTATCGTTATCTACATCAAAGCACCTCTTTTGTAAAAATAATCTTAAGACACAGATAACAACAAACCTGGAATCTATAGCCATCAGGAATACGTGTAAAAGCATCTTTGTGTTTGTACAGATGTATTCATTCTTTCACACGTGTACATTTTTTATCTCCTAATCTAACAATCTTAATTGCCTTATTTTACACTTTTCTGATTTACTCTATTTTAACAAAATGAAAGTTAAATAAATTTAACACATATTATTTAATAAAAAAAAAATTATATAATAAATCACAAAACTGCTTATTCATAATAATAAATCTATACATATAAATCTCTGTATGTATAAAAGAAAAAAAATTTTTTTTTAAATAATTGAATACTATATATATATCTACATTTGCCTCACCCCCAAACAAAAAAAAAATTTTGAATATAAAAAATTGCTTAGGTCATGAGTGCCATTGGTTTTAGGCTATGTACATTATATGTGCCTTTTACTCCTTCTGACGATTCTAGTACAAATGCGGTTTCCCCTTTTCTTTCCTTGAGCATGAATGGCCCTTCATATATATTATAGAACTTTTTGAATGTATGCTTCTGCGGGTCGCTAATGATTTGGGGCTCAGATAAGGGACATGCTGTAAGCATTTTTAAAGTAGCAGCCTGACTATGGAAGAACTGAGTATAAGTTCCTTCTCTAGGGGTATATTTTTGCTGACTAATTTTGTACTTAAGACTATCCTGTTTCTCTTCGCTCCAGAATGTCTGAAGTAGCATACTCTTAAAGTCCCCATATGTTTCGGGTCTATAAAAGAGTACACGCCACCAACTTTTTGCTGAGGCATGAAGGTGGTTGCTCACGACTGCTAATTTTTTTCGGTCATTTAGTCGACTCAAAGAAAACAGTTCATCGAGACCATTCAAATATTCTATGGGATTTTCTCCATATTCACCCCTAAAAACTTTCACTTGTATATATTTAGCTATGTTGCTTCTTCTTCCCTCATTTATTAAACTATCTTCCTCTTCCTCTGTCCTTCTGGGACCCTTTTCTATTATCTGCCCACTTTCTATTCCTATAGGATTATTCTCGTTTATCTCGGGCCCTAAACTTTGTGGTATTCTACATGACCCACTACTTGAGGTTGCCTTAACTTGCATTTCTTTTATTTCTGTGAGTTTGTCTTCCATCATTATCAATAATTGATGGTTTGGGTCTTTTTCCTGGCAACGCAGGTATTCTTTGACTTCCTCCACTACCATTCTCTGCTGATTTTCCAGCTTTTCATTAAAGTCAACTTGATCCTTCTGGCTATTGCCTTCTAATTCTATTACACTTTGTTTTAAACTTTCTATTTCTTCTCTTGTGGTCCCTGTCATTTGCTCCCCTATACTCTGTACCTCTTTCTGTACTTTCTTTAGCTCATGATCTGATTTACCTTGCTTTTTTCCCAGATCTTTATATTCGACTTTTAACTGTTTCTGTACAGCAGCTACCTCTAATTTTAAAGTATTAATCTCACTGCTTACACTTTCTTTGAAATTATTCTGAGCTATTTTAAGGCTTTCATTTTTGTTGATCATTTTCTGATATCCTTCTTGTACAGCTACCAACTCTTCCTTTACGACACTAAAACTTTTCTCCCAACTTTCTTGACTTGTTGTAAATTTATCGGCAAGTTCCTTATATCTTATGTCACATCTGTCATCAAACTCTTGCCATTTGTTTTTTAATTCTATTTCAATATTCTCAATTTTTTTAGATTGTTGACCCATATCTAGCTTCATTTCCTGAGCTTGTTGTTCTAGTTTATTATCTAGCCTTTGAGATTGTTCATCAAATTTCTGATTTATCTCTTGTTTTATTTCCTTCATCTCTTGTGATTGTTGATCTAGTTTAGTATCAAATCTTTGAGATTGTAGATCAAATTTCTGATTCATTTGGTTCATGCCCTCTTTCATTTCCTTCATCTCTTGTGATTGTTGATCAAATTTATTATCAAATTTCTGATTTATTTCTTGTTTCATTTGGTTCATGCCCTCATTCATTTCCTTCAATTGTGCCATCATAATTTGCAACCACTCTGGAGGGCCTTGCTTCTCTACTTCCATTCCCTCAATAGTTAATTCCTTTTCTTGCTCCATCATAAATTTATAAAATATTTATATTACTTATTTCTGTTTGATTTAGTATATTCTGATTTATTCTGTTCTGATTTATTGTTCTGCTCCCTGATTTCCTATACATCCAGAGTCAAACACCTTTATCTATCCTCATATACCTTAAAATTTTCAACCACTCTTTCTCAGCCATAATTCTCCCCATCAATCTATCTATATCTTTAGTGCCTTTAATTAACTTAACCTCCATCATCACTCTTTTTCCTTTACCTATATATGATTGATAAAGTATGAGGTCATAGTACTATTTAAAACATTTATTTAAGAAAAAGCTATCTCTGTATTAGTGTGTCCTTTTTATGCCATCATTTATCTAGTTTTTCATGCTTTTATAAAACTTAACTCTCTCTATGCCCTTTTTAATACACTAAGCAAAAAAGAAAAATTACTTATATAACATATGTGCTAGATTTATAACAGAGTTCATGTCCCAAGTCATTTATATACTCATCTATCCTTCTAGAGATCTGACAGATATTGACAGCCAAAAGAATGATTAGCAATTCACAATCATGAGATAGACAAAAGAATTCAATCACTGCACTTAAAGCACACAATGCTCCATGAACACTCAGATGATCACCCCAATTCAATCACTCTAAGCTACTACAACCCATAATAGTTTATTGCAAACATTGTTGCATTGCCCTGCTTACTTCCAAGTCTTAGGGGCTTTAATTCGTCAAATACTGCCTTGCTTATTTTTAAAGTCTTAGAGGCAACAATTATATATCAGTAAAACAAAATACTGCCTTGCTCTCTCTGGAGTCTTAGAGGCGAAATATTATGTATCAGAAAAATTATGCCTTGCTCTCTCTGGAGTCTTAGAGGCGAAATCATGGCAGGCCTACTGTTAACTGCTTCATGATAAAACAACTGATATTATAATCTGGGTTGGAGCAGTGAATGAGATAAATCAATCACCAGTGGCATGAATACATCACATTCTCAAGGCAATGACAAAAATTCTCCATCCATCATCAAAACCGTAACACAACCAACCAAACTCCAACAATCAAATATCCAATCCAACCTCCAAAATCATAAATTTTCTATAACACAAACTTTTCAAATATGAACAAAATTATTATTCTACACTTCAAGGCTATTAATATTTTTATGCTTATTTAACTGATAAGCAAAATATATAAAAAAAACAGTGTTATTAACTTTAACACATTATAAGTTGTGATATCATTATATTTCAAAAATTGAAACTAAGCTCTATAATGACTGTATTCATTTATCATCATCAAAAATGCAATAACAGTAATCATCATCATCTAAACATCAGGCCAAAATATTTGTATACACTAATAATAAAAAAATTGCACAGAAAAAAAAATATTCTTTTTTTTTTTTTTAAACTATACATCTGTCATCATTATATACTACCCATCTCTCATGTATGTGGGGTATTTCAAGCCATTATTTGGCTTATTTCGAGCCCTAGTTGGTGCGCCATTTGTAACAATATTTATAAATTAATATAATATGTATTTGTAATTATTAAATTAATATAAAAGATATGTATTTGTAACTATAATTTGTAACTATTTTAATATGTCACATTTGTAACCATAATAAATATTTAGATAGGGGAAATTATTAATTATTAGATATATGCCTATCCAATCTGTACCATTTGTAACTATATTAATTCATCATAGCATAGATAAAGAAATTATAGAATCACTGTGCCACTTGAAAATATCAGCATTAAAGATTCTTGGTATTTATTTATATATTGGGGCAGTCATTTGAACAATAAAACATACTGGCCATTGTCATCTAATAAAATAATATTAAATATAGCAACTGAATAAAAGTACCCACTGTGAGATTCCTGGAGTGCCTTATGCTTATCTCCAATACTAGGTTCTTCTAACAAAGAATCCTTCCTATTCTTCTTTCCAAATATATAAGACCATTCATGGTCATATGCACACATGGGTGCTATTCATGACAACTTATAAAAAAATATATTTTATAAAACTAATATTATGAAGTTGGAAAGGGATGATATCACTCTTTATTCAGTTTAGCTAAGTACATGTGTTTTCCCATGAGCGCCACTAGATTGTTTTCAATCTAGATAAGTATCTATTTATAGTGTACTTGAGTTCAAACTCATTCAGTACATATTTATTACACATGACTTGGATGACTATTGAACAAAAATGACATTCTTACATTTTATCTATATTGATAAAATTACAAGATCCCAATATTACCAAAGTTTATACTATAGATCAAAGATTCTTATAGACATTGCTAGCTCATTAGCGTATATTGATGAACAGACATGTATAATCCTATTAATGGCTTCCAAACAAGCATGTGAAGACCATTATTGATATTGATGGCCATTTAACTAGATTATTTATCACAATAAAGGTAATAATGATGATGATGATAATAATATCATAATAATGATAATAATAGTGATATCATAATAATGATTATAATAGTGATGATGATACCAGCCATGGCTTATCAATAAACTCACAACAATAAATTCATCTTTATAAACTTATAGGCATCTATTAAAATTATCCTATTTCATACTGGGATTTAATAATACTAATGGTGATGATCAATCATCATGAATCTCTTTGCATAATATTCAATTTTCTATAAACACCTATTTACTAAAATATATTCATTACGCTAAACATTAAATTTAATGATTATAATTTATTAATGATGATTGATGGCGATCATAACTTTTATATAGTATTATTTGAAACATTTTTAACTAATAACATGATATCCATCTTTGATGAGGATGATCTAAATTCATGGACACAACACAATTTTAGCTTTCTATGTTGAACTATAATTATCAAAATTTGGTTATTCTCAAGCATAATCCTTAAATACTTAAATATCAACATTCTAGTTTACCTATTATTTTGCGGACGCTTAATATTTGCAAGTGATTGCTCAATATATACGAATGGTAATACTTAATAACTGCGAGCAATGATGATGAATTAAAATGATAGAATTAAGACAAAAAAAAAACCACAATATTCTTAATAATAACTCGGAAACCAATTAAGATATATAATTATATTTTATTAACACTACTATTCTTTCTTTCCTTCTTTAAAGTCAAATCGACAATTAAATAAATGGCTTATTAATATAAAAATTTATATAAGTATAAGCAAATAAACTTAATATATAGGTTTGTCATTTTTCTTGATATCTCAAAATAAGCTGACTTAAATCAATATTAGAAAAAAAAATACATATTCTATAAATGCTTATTTAAGACTTTTCTTACTCATCATATCATAAAATAAATTTCAGGTGAAATTTGTATATGTTATTTCATTTCCATTCAAATGTAATGCCCTACTTTTCAATTTACCATTTTAAACTAATCATATATAACCTATTCTTTGATGTGTTTGGATAAGCAGTTACACATTCACGCATTCGGTAATGTTAACATATATGTTTAAAATGTATACCCATAAATTACATATATAAAAATATCTTTTTCTTTTGCAACCTTATAGCGAAAGAAAATAAAATACATATATTAATTTTTAATATGCAACAAGATAAAATAAAAATAAAAAACATTATAAATGCATATATCTATAGGTTGCTCATTATCATTAACAACTGAAGAACAATTAAAAAAAAACATTTCAACATTACAATATATAATAAAAAAAAACAAAAAAAAAAAAAAATAATGAAAAATTTAAGTTTAAAGATTTAAACTATGTTTGTGCTATGTTGTGAGATATTGCAAATAACTATAGATAAACAAGTCTTTAATGTTTCTGTATCAAAAAAGAAAATTGCTTTGACCAGTAAATTAAGGTTTACTTTTAATAAGTAAAAGAATAAAATCGGTTAAAGAAAGTTCATATTTACCCGTCTACTTTTTACTTCTTATTAATGTCCTGAGTTTGAATTTTCAGACTGCTTTTCTTTGCTCACCAACAACAACAACAAAAAAAAAAGTTATTGCAGATACTTTTAAGATAATGCTGAATCAATTGACTTGCTTGTTTCTTCAATTCCATTATTATTCACTGTTGATTGGCTTCCTTCTACCATTTAAAAAAAAGTTATTATAAGTACTTTGAATAAGTAGGTACCGGTGGATTTGCTTGTCTCTCTCCTTTAAAAAAAATAATTGCTGTTGACACTTTAGATGATTGAGGTAAATCAACAAAAATTTGATTTATGGCTTCAAACTTGGTTCTACATGGCTGTTATAAATTTTCTTTTCCTCCTATTTCCTCTTCTCCATTCATTCGAAGGTAATGAGCTTTTAATAAGCCAGGAACTAGAAACAAAGCATTCCATATAGCTTGTGTGGTTGGCTTCAAAATCTATCATTTTGTTGGTTATTACTGGATACATGACTTCATAGACAGATCAGCGATTTTGACTCATTCTGTATTAACCAGGAAGCAGAAAAAAATGGTTTAGCAATGCAGAGGCATAGTATTATGCATAACCAAATATGTTAATATCATTTTTATATAATTATTACTAACTTCTAATAAATTCAATCTTGTTCCATTTCTCTCCTCTTCTTTAATATTGCTGGAAATTGCTTTATATAAACGCACATTTCATTTGCTCTTTTTTTTCAACTTTCAAAGAGTGAGAAAAAAAAAAATTAAAGCGTTCACTCTCTTTTAAAAAAAAATCAGAGCTTACATTTCTGCTTAAGAATAATAACAAGGAAAGACCGACTGAGTTGAGTCTCAAAATAATAATAATAATCTGAGTGACTCTCTCTCTAAAAAAATTTAAGACTAACTCCATCATCTCTCTAAAAAAAATTAAGACTAACTCCATCATCTCTCTAAAAAAATTTAAGACTAACTGATTAAAAAAAATTGTTTCAATCATTTATATCGCGAATTTCAACCAAAGAAAAAAAAACATCTGGAAATCTTTATCTTAAAAAAAAAATCAAAGCTTCACAAGTTTGACGTCGGTCACAATCAATAAAGACTTAAAATTGATCACTATCGTTATCTACATCAAAGCACCTCTTTTGTAAAAATAATCTTAAGACACAGATAACAACAAACCTGGAATCTATAGCCATCAGGAATACGTGTAAAAGCATCTTTGTGTTTGTACAGATGTATTCATTCTTTCACACGTGTACATTTTTTATCTCCTAATCTAACAATCTTAATTGCCTTATTTTACACTTTTCTGATTTACTCTATTTTAACAAAATGAAAGTTAAATAAATTTAACACATATTATTTAATAAAAAAAAATTATATAATAAATCACAAACCTGCTTATTCATAATAATAAATCTATACATATAAATCTCTGTATGTATAAAAGAAAAAAAATTTTTTTTTAAATAATTGAATACTATATATATAATATATTGTGCTGGTCAAAATCGTGTATTCATTCAACAAGACCAATAATCCAAGCAAAAGTACCTTGAATCCAACCATGTACAAGATACATATGTCAGGGCAAGAATGAATCCTAACCTATTTGCCTAAACTACTGCCTCTCTGACTAA
>JAQFVV010012972.1:0-95232 GCA_028023455.1 Epiperipatus broadwayi
CAAAAACATTTACAAATCAATAACAGTATGATTTTATAATTTACATTATCAACAAACAAAAATGTATCAAAGTAAAAAGTATATATTTGTTTTAAACCATATAATTTAGAAATATTATCACTGGTGGTGACTATAATAATTTTATTGGATTCTGTGATGAAAAATGGAGAATGGATGATGAAGTTATTGGTAGATTTGTTAACAGTATTGTTTTTATAAAGTGTCTGTGACTCTTTTTAATCAAAGTATAAATTATAAAAAAAAATTCTTATTCATCTAAAACAACTCATTACTCTATTTAGTACTCAATAACCACCCTCAACACATATATTCATAGTCACATCCCGACAAGATTACTGGGATTAAATAACAAATGATAATTTTAATATCATTTATGTTTTTTATTATTTTTTACAATGCTTTTTGCAACCCACTATTGACAGTTTTGATTATCCCAGCAATCTTCTTCAGAACAAACACAATACAAATATAAATAAACATAATTTTACATTTTATATATATATTCTATCTTATAATCATTATTTATACACTCAAATATATCTTTATATCGCTCTCTATACAATTATTATCTTTTTTATATTCCATATTTCTCAATCAATACTTTTTATAATCATATATATATATATATATATATATATATATATATTATAATATATATATATATATATATATATTATAAGTTAATAACATTGTGTCAGTAGTAACCAATTACATTTAACTAAAAAAAGTGAAATAACATGAAAACTTTAAATAAATTCACTTTAAAAATCCATAACCTTGTTTGGAGAAGTTACTTGCAGATACTGTTTAGAAGTTTTAGAAACAGTATTTTTTGATGAATATTTAATAACAGATTCATTTTATTTGTCTCTGAGACTGTGTTTGATATTTTCTCAGTGATTTGCTGGTTTATCTGTTCATTAATATTTCAGTCTATAGTATAGTTAGTAGTTTTGTAAATGCTTTTTAAAACATTTTCGTTCCTTGTATTTTTTTTAGCAAATTTTAACTGTTCCTTAGTAGTTTTTCCCTAAGGAAACAAATATTTTAATATTTTTATTGTCAAATTTCTTTTTTGAACTTTCACTTTTTGATATAATTTAGAAGTTTCATCCTTGTTCAGATGTAAAATTTGAAATGATTTGTTAATGCTTTTCTAGTATTTCTTTGTACAATTCTTGCTGTTCCAATTGTTTTGTCAAATTTATTTGTTTTATTTCAAAATCAGTTTTCATTAATCACTTTATATAAGCCTTTTCAGAATTTTTGGCTAATCAACTTTCTCAATTACCAATCCTAAATTCAAATTTAATCAACTTTGTTTTCAGAAGTGGTTATTTTTTTTGTCTAAAAAAAATATTTGTTCATGGTGATAATCTTCTGTTAAGGTATTGGCAGTTCTTTTTTCTTCACAATCCATTATTAAGCTGTTTATTATAGAATCAATGCTTTTAATCATCATTTTTTTAATATTAAGAAATAAAGTTCCTAAATTAGATTTATTTTCCTTTAATTTTTCATTTTAAATCAACTTTATGATATAAGTATAATTCTCCTTTCCGTATGCACTACTCGTTTCATTGAAAAACTGATTTCTTTCATTATCTAAAGAAAATTAAGCAATTATACTTACTGTTTATACTGTAATACATCTCTTTCAAGTATTTTTTTTTTATATATTCATATCTTTTTCTTATGTGTTTTTCCTTATTTTGTTTTCCATCAAGTAATCCATTACTAACTTAAGTTTTATGTTTTATGTTTAGTTTCCAGCTGAAAATTTCTTATCATTTTTGTTTTCTATAAATGTATTAAATATCTTCACATGACCACACATTATTTTCAAATCATATGAATAAGACTACAATAAAAGACAAATGACTCTCAATATGCATTTTATATTAAACCAGCACCCATCATTTCACACAGGTCACTATCTCCCACATGTATCCTTATCACATGTATAGTACTTATTAATAATAAAGTGTTACATTTTGATTTACAAGGGTCAAAGTTTCTCTAACCATAACATTGACATCATCCATTCCAGATAAATTCAATAATGATTATCATTAATTATATATTAAACTAGAGATTGTCTCTAGCCCATATATAAATTTTAAACCTTAGTTAAAGGTTATTATATCTGACTTGTTTTAATTAAACATGTATTCATATTTCTCTTTCTCAGATGTAATGTCTTTTATAAATGTATTAAATATCTACATATCACACACACTCTTTACAAGTCATATGAATAAAAATATAATAAAAGGCAAATGATCTTCCAAGTTGCATTTTGTGCTAAACCAGCACTCTTCAGTTGGCCCAAATCATTTCTTATAAATATATAAATAGCCTTATGTACATTATTTATCAATAATAAATTGTTACATTTAGATTTACAAGTGTCAAACTTACTTCACCATAACATGGTGGTGTGTAGATATTTAATACATTTATAAAGGATATTACTCATGGGAAAGAGAAATGTAAATAACTCCATGTGTGTATGTTTAATTTAAAAAAACTGACATACTAATCTTTAACTAAGGTTTAAAGTTTATATCTAGGCTAAAGATAATCTCTAGTTTAATAAATGATTAGTGATAATCATTACTGTCTTTATCTAGAGTAAATGGGGTCAATGTTGAGAGTGGAATAATTTTGACATTTGTAAATCAAAATATACCATTTTATTTTCTTGAAGTTGCTATATTTGATCTCATAGTTAGTTATTGTCTTCATCAATGATATGCCTACAATATATATATATATATTTGTGCTGATGTTCAGTCAAATATTGATGTATTTCTTGCTATTTTATTTATTTTATTCATTTATTAGGGACCTGTTACAATATACAGTTTTGATTTTCAACACTCTAAGGAAAAACATTTTCTCATTGCTATAGCTGTAATTTCAAATGTTATTTTTAAAAAATTTCTCAAGTGTGTGATTGATAATGTGATCCTAATATGAATATACAAAACTGGGATTGGATTCTATAAAGATTTTTATGGATTAATTCAATGTCTATTTCATGTTCTTTGGAGGTTTGCACCATAATGAGAATTGCCTCTCACAGCTTATGATCTCAACATTTTTGCACTGATCCAAATCAGGATTTATTATATAGATGATCTATCTAATAATGTCTCATGTTTGTTTTGGACTCATCTCTAACTTGATTTATAGCTCATAAATCTCACTGTAAAGCCAAGAAATTTCAATGTCTTTGTAAAGAAACTGTCTTTAATTCTCTGATGTTGACTAACATTGTTAATGTTTAAAATTTTTAACCTGTGATTACAATTCTTCAGTCTCAAATTCTCATCTAGTAGTTGCTGCTGAAACTGGATCATTGCTTTCTATCTTTGATATACTTACTATGACATCATCAATTGTTGTTTACTTTCTCATTGATTGTTATATGCAATCTCATCAGTTGTTGTTTGTTGCCTCATCAATTGTTGCTTGCTGTCTCATCAATTGTTGCTAACTAATCAGTTGTTGCTTGCTGTATTAGAATTGCAATGAAAGTTTATTTCTTAGAACATTAAAATACATGGATATGTTTACCAATTATAAATTATAGCCAATAATTTCAAATTATTGTTAACATTAATAACTAAACTCAAGCAATTACTATTTTGAAAGCTATATTTCAATGCATGCTTTTTTTGTAACTATAATTGTTTGTTAATGTTCGATAGTTAAACTCTTTATTGATCTTATAAATTTATATCAGTTCTTGGATATGGTTTGTTATAGTTACTTATTCCATTTGTCTTTTAATATATATATATATATGAAACATGTCAACACTTAGATAATCCCAACATAGATAACAATCAACAATCTCAAACTGTTGTCAAGGCAACCTCCTTTTAATCATAAAGATGAAATTCCAGTTTGAAATTGCTGATTGTTATTGGGATTGTCTAAAGGTTGACTGGTTTCTAATGGTTACTTATAAACCCATTTAGTCTTGAACATTATAACACTTGTTATATATATATGCACACACACAAATAAAATGCCCATTAATTAAAAAACTATTGTAATAACAATTTGGTTAAGAAATTAACCAAAATTACTTCTGGGGATTGAAAGACTGTATATAACAGTAAATTACTGTTACATATATTGTTTTTATTGTTATTACAATATATATATATATATATATATATGCGTGTGTGTGTACATAATCAATAATGTACATTAATATAATTATATAAAGAAGTTTATGACAAATTTGTGACTGCAGACAGTTTGATACTTGTAATCAAACTATCGTAAATTGTTATCTATAAAATTCTAAACAAATGATGAAAATTGTTATCTAGGTCAGCTGATTAGTGCTGATTCCTTATAATATGTGCATTTTGAGGGTCATGTATCTTTTTCACAGTCATATACTTTAGAAGATTGTGAAGCAATAGAAATTTGAAATATTAGTATATCTGAAAAAAGTGTCTGTGAAGTTCAAAATTGCAATATGAACTGTATATGACTACCTTATTTAAAAAAGAGTGAAATGTGGTTTCAAAAATGTATCCACAATGAGAAAGACTGGTCTGACTTCTGGGCTGATGGATGATTGATCTAAACTGAAAGATGTCTTGAGATAAAATTAAAATTTGAAAATATATTACAGCACAAAGGATGTATATCCTCCACAAGATATTAAAATGGAATAAAATCTAGTCTGCCCTTCTCTCCAAAAAAATAGTAAACTAGTTATTTCAAAAATGCTTATAAGGAGGAGGATGAAGTTAAGAGAGGTATATCTTTTTACTTTAAAGCATTATTAAATGCTGTCACTAGAGGGATATTCACTTATATTTAAACAGTTGCAAAACGTTATATAATTATTGTATTTATCTAAAATGGATGGCGTTGAAGTTGTGAGTGAAGGAAGGTTTGGCAATGGTAAATAAAAATGTAACAATACTGTAATACCGACACCAACCTGTTACTTGAATTTCAGTAGCTCATCTTTGTGAAATAATTTAAATCCGAATAAAATGGTATAGGTAAAAGGTCAAACTTTTACTGTACAATTTTAATAAAGTAATGTTTGGTGTCAGTAATATTTTATATTTGAAATTTCAGTTAAAGATATTCAATTATTTCTATTTTATATTTTATGAATAACAACCTGATATAGCATTCATTTAAAGTAAAGCGAACAATCTTTGTATTTCACAAATATATTAATAAAAACATTTCATAAATCTATATATTGGTGTTTTAAAAGCAAATGTTTGGGAATGTATATTGTGAATACTGTCTCACTTGGGATTGTTCAGATGATATTTATAACAATAACTGTCATACATACTCTTTAATAAGTATATGTGATATTTATTAGTTTTCTAAGATGTCTATTTATCAATCATAATGATAAACCATAAATCAACAAACATATATCTATGGTTATTTTTTTATTGGGGATCATGCTATTTTTTCTACAGTTATGTCTGTAAACTCATCTTACCAATTATATTAATCTTAAATCATTAGCTGAGGATTAATAGATGTGTTTATGGATAAACTAAATATTATCTGAATTGTCTAATAAATTTCTGTATAAAATTTTCGAAAAGGTTTTAGAAATTCTGTTATCTGTGAGGGGGAGTTTTTCCAAACATTATCTAGGCTTATTAATATTTTTTATTGGTCACTTATTAGACTAGAAATCATTCACTTAATGAATTACATATATTGTAACCTCAACTTTCTCAGCGCAATCTTTCACTTATTTAACTCAATAAACTCTCATTTATTTCAAGTAGCTAGTCAATTGAATTTTATACTAACTTTAGGATCAGATATACCTGGGGCGCCAAATTGCAGCTATAAGTTGTAATGCCCACCAGAGATCATCATCATTAGCCATATTTAGGACTATAGAAGATACTGGAGAGAGTAATTAAATTGTCTCTCAAAAAAAATAATAATAACAATAATATTGATAAAACCATTCAATCTATGTGGTCTTAATTTCAAACTCGGATGAGTCATGTAAATATTTCATGATAAATTTATTATAAAATTTATAATAATGAGACAACTTTCTTCCACAACTTTATTATAAATATCTGATCTCAAGTGGTAACTACAGAAAATACTAGATACAGTTCTCATTTATATCTGACTGGAAATAAATCAGTAATTAATGCAGAGAACTCATAATCTATGTTCATAATATAAAATTATTATTTAATTTAATACTAGATAAAAATTATCACAAATAAATCCTCCCCATTTAATTCCATTACTTTATTTTTCGTTCTCAGCATCTATCACTTTCAATAGCTACAATTATATAACACGGAATGTCTGTGTTATGTTCTCTAATCTGAGAATCCCTAATCTTATTTCTCTAACACACATATATCTTTCGATCAACTATCAATTCATGATCCCTATTTTTATAATAGTATAATAATTTTATTATAATATGCTACTTGACTTCCAAACTAGCTCTTAGATTAATAATTGAACTGCTCTTTCTCAAGGTCTAGATCTGTCAAGAGGTGCCCATATAAGCGATTACATTGTAATGGATATGATCCCATATATGCTAAAATAAATTTTAATACGAGTTTAATAGTGGGAATCACTCTAAACACCGAGAGCAGGAAAGGGATTTTATGTCTGCTCCCAATATTCACAACATTACAATGAATCAAAAGATTAAATTTATTAAATTTAACTTAACTATTCCCTGTCATTTTTATTCTATTATTTCTAATCTATTGACCAAATTTTAATTAATAACTTTAAACCTATCATATTTTGCTAAATTAAACTATGGAAGTAAACCATGAACATTAATCAGATAAATCAATCAAAATTTACTTATGAAAGTAAAGTACGGAAATAAATCATAAAATCAGATTATGCAAATTAATTATGAAAATAAATTATGTGAAAATGAAGTTTATAAAAGTGACTTATATAAAATGATTTATGTTAATCGA
This sequence comes from Epiperipatus broadwayi, assembly GCA_028023455.1. Lineage (NCBI taxonomy): Eukaryota > Metazoa > Onychophora > Udeonychophora > Euonychophora > Peripatidae > Epiperipatus > Epiperipatus broadwayi. The sequence continues at coordinate 7,014 of JAQFVV010012972.1, forward strand.
ATATAGAAATAATCAAGATAAAATCAATACTGTAATTCAATCATGGAAATAAATTATCAATATAAAATTAACTATGTGAATCGAATATGGAAACGATATAATAATGACTACTGCAAATTGATCTTGGAAATAAATTATCAATATAAAAATGAATAATTAAATTTAAATATGAACTAATACTACTTTAAATATAGGTGCGGGATATAGATTCTGGAGATATTTGAAACATCAAAACACAAAACAATGTAAATTTTATAACAATAATAAAATTTTATTACATTAACAATAATGATAAAATAAAAACACACTTAATTATAATATTGTTACACTCAAATATATGATTCAGATCTATTAAAGACTATGGTTCGAATACATGTTTAAAGTAACTACTTTTCTGGATGACTTATTTATTGTTTTGACCCATTTATTTATCAAATAAATAATTAATAATAATAATAAACACAAACGCTCACACACGGAATCAGAATTCCGTATATTTTAGCTTTAAGAAAACTTATATCTTGAAAGAGAAGAAAACCTATAAATTTCTACTTCCCCCCTTTTATTGTAAACATTGTCCATTGGACTATTCCAAAATAATATATTCGTTTCAATTATTCTAACTAGCAATGTTAAATAATCATAAATTTCTAAATCATTTTATCAAGCAATAATTTTCACATTTCTAATGAAGAAGGATGATATGCCATAAAAAAATCCCCTACTGATCTTGCAATCGGGTTTAAATTCAAAACCCACACTTTTACATTCATGCCTGTCAGATCTTTACATTTTTGACTGTATATATATCTTGATAGGTCAGTATGCCCATCCAGCTTGACAACCTCAATTTATCATCATTCACAAAAAAATCAACACAGATCGGTTAGTTTATTAATTAAAATCTTTGTCATTCCTCATCATACATATACATCTGACTGAATCCTTATCCTTTCCGGGCCACTTTTATTCTGTCCCACATAAGAAAACTCTTCATGTCTCACATCACTATGCAGTATTTATAATGCGCACACAGCAGCATCTTAGTAAGGGAAATTAAAAAAAAACAAAGACAACAACTCCTAACTTGAACTGTTTGCTTGAGCCAGAGGGAGATCTTTTCTTAAGATCTAGAGTCATGTAAAGAGCTCCTGCCTAGACACCTACTCTATACTGGCATGCAAAACACTTTCTACAATTAAACAATAACTTTATTAATAATTCCCTATCTTAACAAAATAAATGAAGTGAAACTCAGTCATCTCCGACTGCCATGGTAAATAAATCATGAGACAGCTATTTCCTGTCTATTGGGTGGTAGGATAACTTTACATTAGTAATGACAAGCATTTATCACTTTATATATGCCCACATATACATTGATTACAGTCTAGATAAATGACCAAGACTAACCAGATCCCGAATCAAAACATATATGAATTATTTCAATTTTAAACAGTCAAGCCAACAACATACTTAATATTTATATTAATGACAGATCATCAACACTTATAGCATAATCATGGTTTTTTACACGATCATCCATATTACTCTTCATATTTAATATTAAGCACAAATTAAATTTTTGTTAAGAATATAAAAAAATATATCATTTCTCTCTTTTTTTTTAAATTTAAATTTACATGAGCATTTATACTTAAATGGTATCAAAATCATTTTCCTTTCCTTCCTTTAAACATTTTAAACATAAATAAAAAAAATTATTAAATTAAGATAATCTAGTGGTTAGACGTTAAACATATTATATAAACAAAATGAAATAATAAAAAAAAAAACAAATGACATATTATATAAACAAAATAAAATAAAGAGTAAATATCAACATTACGATAGTCTCTTTCCAATGTCTTTTCCTTCAACTGTCCATCAATCAATTAATGTATTCAGTTCATTTTATTTTGAGATAGCTATATAGATGCACATCAGACAGTTATTTTTAATTAAATGTGTATAAAAAATGCACAGACAGTTATTTGAATCAAGATAGATAAAAACCTAGATAGTTATTTTAAATCAAAAATGTAGCTACAGGATAATTAATAAAATTTAAAAGATTTCTGTTGATTACCTTCCATTTTGATGAGTTTCTTCCTTGGTTTGAATTGATTTGTTTCTTTTCTTCTTTTCCATTTTAAAGGCTCAAATTATAGACAACAAGCAGTTTCTGATTACTAAACATGAATTAACTTTTTAAACATTATACAGAAGTTTGCTGCAGTTCTTCAAACGAATTTTAACCAGCCAAATAATTATTATAATATGAATTGGTCTTTCAATTTCAAAAAGTTTGATAGTTCTCTCCTTCAATGAATTTTTAATAAGCCAAATGGATAAATTGTGGTATTCAGTATAAAATGTTTTATTAAAAGTCAATTCATTCATAATTGATGTGAGGAAAAGAAATATGCACCACCTATATATGAATTAGAAATTCATATTTTGGTATACTATAAAACTTAAACACATTATTAAATTCTGAGGAAGAAAATTTAAAAAAACCTGCAGAAAAAAAAACCTTCAGAGATCGATTAAATTTTAGTAGTTGTTCTCAATTAGCAAAAGTTCCCCTTATTCACTTTTCCCAGCCACTTTTATAGGGTGAAGGAGAAAAAAAACACATGTTAATCCCCCCTCCCCACAGGTGGTTTTTCTTCAAATCTAATTAAAAAACGTCCACTCAGAATGAACAACTGACTCTTTACTAGTTGTTAATTTTGACAACTTTTTTTCCTCATCTTAAAGCATATCTCTTTAGTTAACACATTAGCGATTAATTTATGGAAAAGTAGTCAAAGAAGATCTAATCAAAAACATAAGCTTACTAACACTTTTTTTGGTCAAACAAAGGTTACATTCATTCTCTTTTTTTTTTTACTTATCTAAATAATTTCTTATTTAGATTTACATTTTAAATAATATAGAAAATTATGTCAATTTCTATAAAGGAAAGAAAAAAAAGCAAACCCATATATTTGTATTACACACACATACATGTGCAGACCATTCAATAGAAAACTGATCATTCAGATTATATGAACTAAAATATCCATCATAATTTCTTATAATTACAAGCATAAAATCAATTATAATTTCTGATAATCATAAACACAAATATCCATTATAATTTCCTATAACTTTAAACTTATTCTCTAGAAAGAAACTGTTAACCAAAGCTACTGACAATCAATTCAATTTTAATTCTCATCAACTCTTTAGTAATAGATATCAAAATTCACAAGACTTTATCTTAGTCATATAAATATTTATTTCTCAATTATTATATTGGTAAATTATTATAGCAGCATACAAAAAAGAATCAATCATCCCCCCTGCATTAAATAATGCTAACTACATTTTATACAAACACAAACTGCCTCTATATATGTTACTTTTGAGCTATATAGCCATTACTTTCTCAAATAAAACTTTTAACCTTTCTTATATTCAAAAAAAAATTTTTTCCACAATTATTTCCTTTTATTACATTTGGTTTATAGATGAAATAAACCAAAAGGCTACAATATATAATGTAATTTTCACCACCCCACTCTTACACAAGGCAGGAATTGTTTTCTGTTTGCTTTTAATACTTTGTGGAAGGGTTTAATTATAAACATATGACCAAAGATGTGAAAAAGATGTATGATTAGTACGTTAACTGGACATATTTCAAAATTTGGGAATTAAGCCTAAGTAATATTATTCATTAAGTGGATAATCTCTAATCTAATGAATAACTAATAAAAATTATTAATATATTTCCATCAAGTGGTTTGTGTCAAAATTGTGAGGACAATAAGTTAAACACTTATTAGCTAAACAGTAATAATTACCTATCTATATATACTGAACAATAATAAAGATATGGATAAAAGAATATGATCTGAGTCAACTGTAAGTGAAATAAAACAACAATCAATTATAAAAGAGAAAAAATATTTATTAATGATTTAAATGTTTTATATAAATGTTAGTAACATATTCAATGCTCTTTCATCTTCTTTCAATTCTTGGGATTTCTGTTGATAGAAAGAAGCCAATCTTTCGTCTATTTTTGATACAGTGAAAGTCACCTTTCGCTGATGGTCTGAAAGAATAAAAATAAATAAATTTTAATTCTTTATAAACAAGAATTAGTAATAATGCATTATATAAAAATAGTTTAACTTCAGAATAGTAAAAATGTAACATTAGATTTCTTGAAAGAATTATCCTACTTATTTATTAATCAATAGGCAATGCGAAATTGAATATAACATTTTTATTAAAGAGATTTTTTATACATTTTTATTTGCTATCTTTCACACCTCCCCTTTCTCCTGCATGAGTACTAATAATTGTCTTCTTTCAAAATACCATTCTTAATCGTTTCACTTTTTTTAAATAAATAAATATTCTAGGGCATTTGAACACAGACAATAAATGATCTCCAGCAATCATCAATTGGTCCAGATCATCATATTCCACATACATATATAATCATTGCTCAGTTTATATTAAGATAGGCTTCTATCTACTTCAACTCTTCAACCATCCATACCATTAAAAAATCTGATGATAGAACACCCAAATCTCTTGTTGATGCCAATATTATTATGTCACTCCGATCACTCGTGTGTAGTACCTTGTCCATTTAAATGCGCAGAAAAGGGATGGGCAGGATACAGGCTGAATCTGTAATACTTGAATACAAGTATAATTTATATACTTTAATTTTAAATGTAATTATAGGGGATTTCAGCTCAAATCCCCTATAATTTCATTTAAACTCCAAGTATATAAATTATACTTGTATTCACGTATTATAAATTCAGCGTTATTTTCTATTTACCACAGATGTTAGCAACTATCTTTCTCCCCATCATTAGGAAAAGCAGATGATATTCTACAATCTGTGAGTCGGGAAATGTTAAATAATGATGGGCATTAATCATCCGGGTCCAACACTTTGCATTACAGTCTTATAAAAGTGATATCCAATATGTATGGGCCAAATTTAGTCGAGGCAGTTTTATACTCATTAATTAGTTTGAAAAATAAACACAAAAATGTTTTAATAATTTAGTTTATTACTCAGAATATATATAATTAATAATTTGTTAGTATATTCAATTAGTGGCTTGCTGGTTGAATTCCATAAATTAAATCAGTCTCAATCGCACACGAATAATTCTTTATAAAGTTGAATTTAAATGCTACATTTTATTAAATGTTCTTTGTTTCACTCTTAACTTATCACTAAAAATTTATCTTCAAAATATCACTATTATTATTAATAAAATTAATAACAATAAAACTCTTTTTCTTCTCTTTAAAAATTCTAAAAATGATCTTTCAATTATAAAAGTCAACAAAAGTATTCTTATAATATAATACATTATATACACCTTAAATGACACTCTACAATGCAGATTAACATAATTTATTTTATTTCCATTACAGTTTCATAGATGGCGTAGGGATGAAGAGAATAAGGAAATAAAAAAAATTAAAATTTTTTGAAGTTATTTCAGTTATAAGAGAAAGAGTACTGGATTTTAAAAGGTAAGATTAATTAAAAGTTAAAATTAAAAAATTAAGAGGAAATAAAATTTTAAGGATATTATATTATTGTTATTGACTAATGTGTAATATCATCATCAACCATTATCAATCCACTGCAGGATGAAAGTCCAAGTTCAACCCATCTTTTCCAATCTTTAGATTCTTTTCTCCACATCATCCATGCACACTTTTTTATTTCATCCATCCATCTCACATGTGGTTTCTTTCTGGGTCTTTTACAATCTCTTGGAATCCAGTTCAAGATTTTAATTGTCCATCTATTATCATCTTTTCTAGCAATATATTCAACCCAACTCTACTTTCGTCTTTTAATTTTTTCAATGAGGTCAGTAACACCTGCTTGTTCTCTTACCCATATATTGCATTTTCGATCTTTTCTTGTTACTCCCAACATGCATCTCTCAATACTTCTTTGAGTGGTCTGAAGTCTCTGTATTGCTTTTCCATTATGTGTCCAAGTCTCAGCACTCCAACCAAGTTTAATTCTATGATTAATTTTTCACCCATTATATTTCCATCTGTATAAGGTAAATTTAAATTTTAAATGATTAGAGTATGAAGAAATAAATGTTAAAATATAAAATAAAATTTTATATAAAAGGAGTTAATTCAATATAAGTGTGAGGTAAAGAGGTTTTAGATTGTAGAGATATTAAAGATCCATATTTAAGTTAATAGTTAGAGTGTTTGAAATGTTTTTTATATTTATATGTATATCTGTATATGTATGGGTGTATATATATTGATATATGTATAGTTAGGTATTAATTGTATATGTTTAAATATTGTAGCTCTGATGATGACTGCTGGATAGTTGAAACTGTAAGGAAATAAAAATAAATCATATGTTAATCTGCATTGTAGAGTATCATTTAAGGTATATATGGTGTATTATATTATATATAATTCAGCAATGCAAATAAGAAGTGGAAAGAAATTTTAATACTTTAAAAATATTCTACTTTTTTCTTTTTAAAAACTTTATTTATTCACATGAATCCATATATGAATTCATATATATACACTTCAAAAATACATTTTCATCTTTCCTATATTTTGACTATTTTTCTGTAATCATTATCAAAGATCTACACCAGCACCAGAGCACAAGTCACCATGAGTGCATTCCAGACAATCCCACAATTGTGTGTAGAGAGAGAATGATCTCAAAAGAAAAATCAAAGAGACCTTCTTCATCTCACATGACAAACACACCATAAATAGGAAAGACATGTGCTATGCTTTATTGAAGAAATGGAATTATCATATTTGAATATCATTAAATGCAGTAGCAAGCTATGATTATGAAGGCAAGATTCTTTGAAAGCACTCAGTTCATTTGTTTTTAGTTACCTATTTAAAACACTTTATATCTTTTGGGAACAGTTGCATGGCACACGCACACATGCTAGAATATATATATTTCCCAAAAGTAAAAAATTATTTGACTTAATCATATTTTTTTATTATATAAATTACATTTACTCAACTCACTATATATTTTTTAATTTTTATATATTACCAATTTTTTACACTGTATCCAACCATTTACAAAACCAGCAATACCAACAATTTTTTATATACTGATGAAGAGTTGGAGGGTGGGATAGAATGAAGCCTGTTTATTAAAGTTCAAAGATTTTCTATCTTAATATAAATTTATCACTGATTATATATTTTGAAACAGATATACTGTTTCACGTATATATTTAGAAGAAATCCCCTCCCCCAATTTAAAAGACTAATAATATTTTAAGTCAGACTAAGTAATATTTTTACAAAAGACTAATAATATATTTTTTTTAAAAAAGAAAAAGTAATGAAATTTGACCACAACTGAAAATAGATAATTTGGTCAAATCAAAAGAAAATCAAACTTTTTAAAATAAAAAAAAAAAGTTAAAGAATGTATAAATCTTTCTTTATTAAAATTAATAAATTCAAGTGAGAAAAACAAATCATTTAAATAAAAATCTCTTTACTGCTTTTCAGCTCATTCTATATTTCAGAAGAATAATTTGTAAAGCAGAATAACTAAGTGTCAAGTCATTGCCACAGGCAAGAGAAAATTATTTAAAATTTTGAAAACACCTAGCCAGATAAGTAAAAACAATCTGTTCCCACTAAAGAAAAACTGTCCAATGAACTGGGAGATTATGGCATGAACATGGATGAAAACACACCAAAACCAATTGGATACAGCATGCATGTAAGGTGAATCTGTTCTGATAAAGAGAAAGCTGAAAATCATTAGAAGTTAGTTAATTGATTCAGAGACACAAGATTTAGCTACAAGAGTATTAAAAAGTGACTAAATGAGACCATCAAACAGCCTAATGACAAATCAATTCAATATGATACTTGGCAGATTGAGTTTACGATTTTATATGCTCTAAATCATAGTTCCACTTCTTTTTTATACACACACTGTCAAAAGCTTGCAATTTTTTTATGTCTACATAATATTGACTTAATATTAATGTAATCCCACAGCTCTTCTTCATTATATAACTCTATCCACTTTGCAAAAGCATTACCATTTTCCATAGTAATTCTATCAACTTATAATGCACAAAGCCTAATTGAAGGCTCCAAATTTTGCAACATAAGTTAAATTAAGTATTTAAGTCTTTAATTAATCTAAATTTTCTATATAGAAATTTGATTTCTTACTTATGGGATGATTATATAAATAGTATTTTTAGGAAATTATTTACCATGCTTTCATTTTTCAGTGTCTCTTGGAACATTGCAATTTTTCTTTTTATGTCTAACTAATCTGGCAGTTATTAAAACAGGCAAAACTCTCCATGCAGTAGTGCCACTTAGTGCAAGCCATAGTAATCAATGAATGCCAGATGAATTGTGCATAAAATTCCTATCTAGTGCCTACTCATCCAATATCCTCAGACTAGTTTTTAGCTTGGGGCTTTCATCAGTGAGGAACCTTGGATCTGAGAACACTGCACATAGATCTTAGGATCTAATGCAACCCTCACCGATTGGATGAAGAGGCACTAGATAGTAATTTTATGCACAGATCTTTTGGCATCCATTGATTATTCTGGCTTACATTGAGTGGCACTACTGTAGGGAGAGTTTTGCTGTTTTAATAACAGTTAGGAGCAAGCATAAGAAATGGTGATCATGTGATGTTTAGTGGTTTAATAATCTGGCAGTTCTTTTTTATTATGTAATTCTATCCATTGTGCAAAAGAGTTATCATTTCCCCTCTTAAATCCATCAATTTATGACCACAAACCTAGTAATTAACAGCATAATGGACAAATCCAATTTTTTTAACATATTAGTTCAGAATTTTTTTATGTGAAATTTGGGATGCTTATAAATAACATTTCTATAAAATCACCAACTTATGATTTTTCAGTGTTTTTGAAATATTCATTATTCTAATAAGTTTCTTTTTCATTTTTATTACTTGCCTTCCAGAATACTTCTGATGAATTAGATCATTTCATAAAATAAGGATACTTTTAACCGAATAACTGGTTCTTTATCTATCACTATCAGCCTCACTTATTATGCTCATTAACAGCATAAAAAGAGGACTCTTCCCAAACATTAAGGCAACTTTTTTTATTCTATTCCTTTTTTGGTTTCTTAGATACCATTTCTTCTTTAGTTCAACTTCAAAAAACTGCTTTTAGAAATCAAGCTCTTATATCTCCAAATTTATATGCAGCCATATGGAACTTTATACCTATATCATCCTAACACTGGTTTATTAAATTTAGACATGATCTTTCTTTAAATACCCAATGCTTATCATTAACCATGTAGTTTACTCATTTAAAAATTATATAATAAATCAGCTAATCAATTGCTTATTAGCCCATAAAATTATTATAAATCTAGCAGCATATTTCATAGCCTAATTTGTTCTCTGCCACTTGTATACATTCATTATGAAACTGATTTTAATAACAAATAAATATTTACATATATACAGATATTCATTACTAATCACTTTTAAATCAAATAAAATATATAATAATTCCAGTGCATAACGCTATACTGAAATAAATATACAAATATTAAGCATTAAATCACGCCACATGGTTAAGAAATCCAGTACCGCCCTCTGTGAACTACTATATAAATACATAGTTCAAATATATAAATAGATAGTTCAAAGTGGTATCATTTTGAGCTGGCTATTTTGAAATAAGAACTCTAATGTATTTATATATTAGTTCTCAGAGGGCGGTACTGGATTTCTTAACCATGTGGGGTGATTTAATGCTTAATATTTATACATGTATAATAACTATACATCTAAATTAATATAAATAATGTAACCTTACACTTCATCCATAAAGATTATGTTAAAATTAACGTGCTTCAGCAAAAGTTTATTTTGAAACTGATGGAATATTCTCTTGTTCATGTTACTAACTACATATGATAATTATATTCGTTACTTCTTTAGCACTTTTACAAGCTTTAGTCCTAACTTCCACATCCATAAAATAGAAAATAACTGTTTCATTTATAATATTGTCAAAGATCTTTTGCTTGATTTTTTTAATCAGTTTAATCCAGTGGCTGTTTTAAATTAATTTTTTGTTGTCTTTGAATGGTTGACAAAGTTATAAATCAGGATAAATTTTACAGATTAAAAATCAGCTGTCAACTCGTTATTGTTCCTGATATTATTTTTCCACATATAATTATAACCTTTTCTTCAGCCTTTTGTTTAACATTCCTATTCAACGATTACAATTCTTCTCAAAAGACATTTAGATTTGTGATATTATAAGTACATTTATGGAGTTGCTGTTTCATTCATTCAATTCAGAATTCATTTAAATCTTTACTAGCTTGATTTTTTTTTTAAGTGTCATACCATCGGCCGGGACGCGAACCCACAACCTGGGCAACTGCAAAGCAGTCACGCTGACCTCTCGACGATTTTTTTAAAAACTAGTTTAATAGGCAGGGTGACTATTTTCTGTTAAACTTCCCACCCCTTGCGAAACCATTCTGTTTATAGCCTATCCTATTCTGTAAATCCATAGGTACAAATAGATTTCCCCCCCCATGTGTCAAAGGATTGGCCGGGAAGCGAACACACAAACCCAGGACAACTGCTTGTAAGACAGCTGTGCTGACCACTCGACCACCAACGTTTGAAAGGTACAAATAGATTTTAATAACAATAAGATGTTGTAGTATATCCTTTTTTAAGAATGTTCAATAATTTATAAATGATCGGTTAAATCAAAAACTTTGCTGAAAAATAATTTTTATCGTAATAACTTGCTAATACTCCAGTTACACTTATAATCTTTTTGTTGTATAAGTGTTTTGAATCTCTTCAATAATATAGTGTGACTTTCTCCCATGACCTTATTGGCCGCCAAAACGTTACTGAAGACTATTGATAATTAACCAGTTAACTAAAAATAAAAATGATAATAGCTTTATTGTTCTGGAGTTTATAAGAAGTTTTCAATCCAAATTTGGATACTCTACCAACTGCACCAAGCCAAATCACACTGAGCCCCAGTAATTTAAAAGACGTGTTAGTTAATAACTATATCCCTTGCTATGGTTAGATTGATTAAGGTTTTTCTGTTTATTTTCTGATTTTTTTGTTATTATTCCATTGTTTTATTACATACAGATATTTTTACAAGGATTAAGTTTTTGTGGCTTAAGTTAAGATGAGAATATCTGGCTATATCAGGATTTTTCTATGTTATAGTATTAGATTTCTATTACTGATGATAAATTATTTATTTGGATTAAAATTATTTACTTATATGTTAGTGTACTAAAGTAACAAACAATTCATATACTGTTTTCTTATTTCACTAACAATACATTTCTATACATTAAAAAAGAACAATCCCTTCCAGCCTCAAGCTCAACCAGGTATTTCTGGAGGTTTAAAGTCAAGATTAACCATAGATAGCAATTCTGAATAACCATAAAAATATATTGTATTCATAATATATTTCAAATTGACCAATGAATTCTAATTTTTAAAAAAAATAGCATTCATCTAACAGATTAATGAATGTTATGTGCAAAATATCTTTTTATCCAAAGATTATGGAGTTTAATGAATAATTTATTATTTTTAATAAGTAATAGTACTGGTTCATGTCATTATTTATCATTCTCTTAACATATCATTCTCTTAACATAGTTCATTCTATAGCATTTTGATACTTTAAATCGATATTAAAAATCTGAAAAACAAATATGACTGTCATATATTATGATATAGACTTTAACATCATTGAGGGAATGATTAACAGCCTATTGGCATTTAGTCCATTTATCTTTACCTTTTTGTGAACTGGTAAACAAATATTCCCAGATGGGTAAATGTATTTATATTTAAGTAATATAGTTGTGATGTATCTGCAAGTATAACTATAGACATTAAGACACAATGTTTTTAAATAATTAGAATAGCGAATAGTCTGCAACAACTCTATTTCTACAGTTTGCTGATGTTCAATTCCCTCGATGTACATTCAGGCTGGCTGCTACAAAAACGGTTCACAATGGGCAAGGTTTACACACACCTTAGCCCCAGCCCAGTTTAGCTACACAAGAATGCTTTGTAGTATAGCACTGTGACTGGCCTTAAGCTCCTTACAGCTTCCGTCTCTGCAACAGTCTATCAGATACTTCACTCGGAAACCGCTGGAACCTCAACTCTTTATTCAGCTGCTATCCGGACAGTTTTCTCAGGCTACGGTCTCCCCATCTCTGTGGGCTCTTTTAGCTATACCCATGGACTACATTTCCACTGAGCGCTGGTCATTAACTGAAAGCACTGCCACAAGATATCTCCTACTGGATTTGAACAGCTGTCTACTGGAGTCGTACTCAAATAACTGCCTGACATAGTTGTTACACAGTCTTTTTATAGCTTTCTGATAACTGCAGCAATTAATTACATTGTCCAATAAGGTAAGGTCTCTTATCTAGAAATATTTGCAATCAGCAAATATTTCTTGGAATTATCGTTCGCCATTACGTTAATGCCTTAATTAAATTCCTCGGTTATCAGTGCGCAATCTAAAAACAACCTCTCGAATAAATACTAGTTTTTCTGGAGTGCATAAACTTGAATGCATTTTTTACAAAATACCATAAGTTGTAAGAGAAACAATTAGTTATACACTTATCAGTTCATCTACCTTTTATCTTTTTAAAAAGACTCCTGAAGATATCGCTATTTATTTTATCTGAGTAAACAAATTGGTCAAGAAAATAATACTCTACATAGTTCTATCTTACATTCATTCTTTATTTTGCAATAATAGCTTTATCTTCCCTTCAGATAAGGAGTTATATGTTTCAATAAGTAATGAAGACTCCATGATGTTCATTAGTAGACAAAATGTAAACTTATTGTTAGATGAGTACTGGAGAGACAGTGCGTTCTAACAAAGAAACACACGATCATCTCAACATCACTTTGGCTTTACAATCTATTGATTATCTATGATTACAGGGATGTCTATAAAGTAAAAAGGTTATCAAGTCTAAAAACTAGATTCTAAAGACATTTCTCAATGTTGGTATCTATTTAGTCTTATATATGTTTTTATTGCATAACATCTTCCACAAAAATATAGACTCCTTTTTTACTTCAAGACAATCATTTATAACAATTAGCATATGTCTGTATCACGTGAATCGATCATGGAATTACTATTATCTCTTTTATTATATACATTATACAGAATTTTTACATTCACCACTCATCTAATGGGTAAAAAAAAATTCTCACACAAAATTAACATGGCAATATTTTTCTTACTTTTAACTTTCTTTTTTAATGAAGCAAATAATTTGACCAACTGCAAGGAATGGCATTCTAAATATTTCACTATTTTATCTCTCAATCGTGGGTGATTTGCAATAACACTTCCGCAACTGCACTGAATACATTCTGTGCCATCTATAAAAAGAAAATACATTTAAAAGAATTTAAAGTTTAGTAAAAAATTGTCTTTTAAGATAAAATTAGAGAAGAGAAAGTAAAAGTATATAAAAACACAACCAGCTAATGGGAATGTTTATTATAAATGATCGTCATGATTTACAAACACTAGCCATTAAAACTGAGGAAAAGGTAATGACATAGTTTGGGTTTTCACACTTTATTTTAAGTGGAACATTAATAAATAGCAGAACTGGATGATCCTGAAAATGTAGATGTATATTTTAGTTGCAAGAAATGTTTACAGAATTTGCTTTGTATGAAACTATGGTGCACCTGATAGAGTTCCCAATTTTGGATCAGATCTCCGGATTGCATCTGCTGCTTGAACTCCAGTTGGTAGAGTGCCGGATTTTGGATCAGATCTCAGAATAGATTGAGCTGCTTGAACTCCAGTTGATAGAGTGCCCAATTTGGATCAGACAATCTAAGGATCGATTCTGCTACTTGAACTCTGGAGCTATAAAACTATATGCCCCTTATGTATATAATAAAGAGATTTTTTTTACTTTCAGTTTATTATTCATGGAATGGAGATGAGACCAGATCATCAACAGAATGTTTTAGTTAAATTTTATTCTCAAGGATCATTGGGTAATAATTTTTATGACATTATCAGGAATGAATGTAATCTAATTGAAAATAAATGGTTAGATAGGCAGAGTGTTTACAGAGTTCAGAATAATCATAAGACATAGGTAAAACATCCAGAATAGGGTTAGATTCTGATGAAGTCAGATATGTTTTAAGATAGTTCCTTTACTATTAATTAACTGAATTCATATTAAAACATACTGGAAAAAAATATGGTATTGTATTCTGTAAAAAAACTGATCGCTAGTAATGATAAACTTAACTTTAGTACTCTTCTTCATAAATCCAGCAATTAAAGACTTTCTATAATTTTTCTTTTTAAAAAGCTCTTCACTTGACATTGAGATGGTTTTAATTTAGATGGTTTTCATGGATTAAAATTACATTACTTCTTATGAATATTTTGGAAAAAGTAGTTATCTGGAACCCTGGAGAGTCAAAAGTGAAGGATTTTTTTTTGGAAGCAGAGAACTTATTGATTATGAAATAATGACAATTTGTTGAATTTGTTATGTCCTATTATGGTTGATATGTGACACAACCACAAAGTTTTAGGCATTATAGTATCCATGATCACAACTTAGTACAAATATAATTGCTGATTGTATTTTATTAGATAATATAATACACGATATACATCTTAAATGACACTTTACAATGCAGTTCAACATATGATCTATTTGATTTCCTTACAGTTTCAACTGTCCAGCAGTCATCTTCTGAGCTTTAAATCTCAGTAAAGAAAGAGTACTGAGATTTAGGCCTCTGATGATGACTTCTGGACATTTGAAACTGTAAGGAAATAAAATAGATCAGATCTATTTTATTTTTTTACAGTTTCAACTGTCCAGCAGTCATATTCAGAGCTTTAAATCTCAATAAAGAAAGAATACTGAGATTTAAGCCTCTGATGATGACTGCTGGACAGTTGAAACTGTAAGGAAATAAAATAGATCATATGTTAAACTGCATTGTAAAGTATAATTTAAGGATAAAGAAAGAGTACTGAGATTTAAAGCTCTGATGATGACTGCTGGACAGTTGAAACTGTAAGGAAATAAAATAGATCATATGTTAAACTGAATTGTAAAATGTCATTTAAGGCGCATATAGTGTATTATATTATATATAATTCAGCAATGCAAATAAGAAGAAGTGGAATGAAATTTTATTAGATAGTTGATTCAATTTTAAATATTTCTAAGATAATTCAGGAATGTAAGTTATCTTAAAGAAAAAATCTTATCTTATTAGATTTAGAACTTAATAGACAAATTGATAGACTTTTAATTGAAGTTGTCTTTCAATTTGTATTTTGCATCAGTTACATGCATGGCAATTTTGGACTTTTTATCTTTTTTGTTGAAAAACAATATTTTAAAGAGGAACTCAACAATGCCCAAAGCTGTATCTTATATATATTTGAGAAGTACATTTTGAAGTAAAAGATTTTTAAGTTTGTTTCAGAAATTGGATGGATATTCTTCCCTCAATATTTTGTATCTTAGCTCTACTCCTATGTAATTTTTAATATTTTGATTTTATCTCCAGTTTAAAAAAAATGGGTAGTCATGATGATTCAAGTTTTTGTTTTATACCCAGGGATGTTCAAATTTTCATTTAACCTTTGGAACAACTAACCATCTAATTATTTTTAATAGGGGCTGATATGCACAATTTTTGAATGGATAGAAATTTTAGATCAATTTTTTTATTATTCCAAAATGTCATCTTATGTTCCATAACAGTGAAATGGGCTATAATTTATAAAGTTGCTGCAGAAACTCGATCTATTTTGTGGTTTGAGTTACACAATTTTTTGCAAACTTGTCACAATGATAATAGTTATCTGACCCTGCCAAAATATTTGTCTCTGCAACATTCAGTGATATATCAGTTGGATTCTTGATTTTGAACGATTTATAATACCTAAAAATTCAATCGTATATGAAGGCCAATGAACAAGATATTCAATGTGAACATCTTTAAATTTGGAATGATAACGTGTTGTCTGATTGATTGATTTTCTTATGGTCATATTAAATGAGGGATTCAATAATGACTTGCTTGGTGATGATGAAATGAAGTTGATCTCAATAAATGCACTAATGGATACATATGTGCGTATATATATATATTTCCATGTTATACAGATGTTCTAATGTTATGATTATTAAATTAATTAGATCGATAGTTAAATAGAATTACTTTATAAAATGGATATAATAATGCTTAAGGATTTAAAATGACTGGTATGACAATTGCCAATAAGGATAATCTAAAAAAAGTAAATAAGTTAACAGCAATTTTAAAATAATAGCTTAAATAAGCAATACATATATCCAAACAATAAATCGTTTTCAAAGTCAGTTAATTTAATAATAATTATTTAACCATTTTATTTATACATTTTTGTTATTATGTTCTATAACTTCCTTCAAAACAATTTATTTGGCCTCAATGTATTGTATATTTATGTTTATGAATATAGAATAACTGTCGTTTGTCATAAATAAGGAGTTGCATTTTTCTGTTAAAAAATTGTTACAGTTTAGAAGATAGATTTTTTTTCTTTTTTAAGTTCCGGTTTTGCTGTCAGAATGTAAACATCATAAATAACGAATATACAATATGGTATTCATTCTTTATTAAGTTGATTATGAAGCCAATAATTGTAAATCATGTTTCTAAGAACTATACAATGGTTCATCACCACCATCATCGTCAAACATTATCAATCCACTGCATCACCAAAGCCTCTCCAAGTTCAATCTAAAGTCTCCGATCTCTAGCGTCTCTTTTCCACGTCATCCCTGCCCATTTTATTATTTCATTCAACCATCTCACATGTGGTTTCTTTCTGGATTTTTTTACAATATCCTGGAATACAATGGTTAATGTACAGTAAATATTTTATTAAAAGAAAAGTCACAATGTTTTTTGATAGAACATTAAGATCGGTCTGCTGCTTAAAGTATGCTGCCACCTGTGGCAAATCAGTTAACTATAATTTGAGTCAACTTATAATTTATTTTAAAAATAAGTTTTTTTATAACAGTATTGTTGCAAACTATCAATTTAATATTAATCTGTTTAAAGCATTACCAACATTAGGGCAGCAAGCATCCAGTTTAGTTTTTTATCATTTATTAATTCATGCTATATTTAAAGCTTTGTTGTTTATTTCTGATGCAAAAAAATATTTAAAACTTCCAAGATATCCAAGTATAATACGCTGCTTTAATTATCCGTTAATTTTGCCTATTAGTTCCTCTTAGAAAGTCTTACTTTTTTGCTCACAATTGTATTGCACGTTTCTCTTCTTTGAGGAATGAATTCATACTACGTCATAGATAATTATGCACCATCATGATATCTGGTAAACTCACAACATATCAACAATTTTTCGGATATCCCTTAACATCTTGTGTTTATTGTATAAAATTGTATTTATATTCTATTGTATATGACGTCCATGTAGTAATAATCATATAGGTAGTTTTATCATTTTTTTAATGATGTGAAAGGTTTTTTTTAAAACTAAAAAATAAAATCAATTGATTCAACTGACAAAACTAAAATAATATAATTCAAAACAATGTGTGTGCGCGCGCGCTAAAAATAAAGTGTTATCTCATTGTTAAGACTTACCAGACTGATTTCTGGAAGATGGGATATTTTCTTCCCTAAAACAGAATTATAAAAGGAATTAATTGTTTTGCACATTATGAATATAATAGAGTAGGATTACTTAATCTAGATTCTTAGCTCTCAAATACCACTATACATGTATATATATATTGTTCTTTATGTTTATTTTATAATTTTTAAGACTATTTTTGTCAATGCCAAGTGTTTACTTGGCAGCTGTTCTAGATTAAACTAAATGCCAGCAGTTGGTTTCAACAAATGTTATCTTAATTTTATTAATTGCATCAGAATTTTCTTTTGTTTACTAATAATTTTCTTTCTTAAATTTATTAAGAGTAATTTTAGATGTTTTACAAATGTTTATGATGGTAATGTTTTTTTATTAGTAAAATAAGTAAATGTTTTATTACAAAGAAACAGATACAAGATAAACCTTGTAGAATATTAATAATTTGTATTAGTCATTCATTAGATTAAAAATTATCCACTTAATCAATCATATTTCTGTAGTGCAATTTTCACTACACCACTCTCCCACAAGGTAAGAACTGGTTTCTATCCGATTTTAACTCCTCGTGGAGGGGTGTAATCATAAAAATATGACCGAAAACATGTAAAAAAATGTATGATCTCCAAGATGCACATTTTGTGTGCTGAACCAGCATTCATTCATTGGCCCAGGTCACAATCTCTTACACATATATTTACCATTGTTTAATATATATATAAAATACATATTTTGCGGGTTCTTCCGTGTTAAAAACTTTTAATATTAATATACTGACGTTTCGACTTGGTCACACAAGCCATCTAAAGAGTTATAAAAGGTAAAAAGACAGGTGTAGAGGCGCTACAATCACTGATTTGAATAAAACGTTAAAATTCCACCAATAGCAAAAATGTTAAATTTAGGAATGTTTTTTAAAAAAAATCTTTCCAAATAGGAGGAAGTTTGCATGTATCATCTCGCTTATTGATACAATCTGGCCTTTTAAGTATCTCAATGGCTTCTCTAATTTTGCACTGGTAGAGATTATCACATCTGGATATGATCCTGCTACTAGAAAAATCAATTTTATGACCTGAATCTATAGTATGGAGTGAGAGTGCTGATGATGATGAGTGTTGTTTAACTGCATTAGCATGCTCATCTCTCCTAACACTGATGTGACGATTACTCATACCTATGTAAGAAGCTTTACAATTTTTACATGAGATTTGATAGACACCATGAGATTCAAGAGGGATTGCATCCTTAGGCTTGGTTATTATATTGCTGATCTTTTGATGAGCAGAAAATGCTGTATCTATATTATAGCATTTTAATATATGTCCGATACTGTCTGTAGTTCCTTTTACATATGGAACACAAATCCTAATAGCTGATTTATCATCTTTTTGTTTCCTATTTTGTCTATTTTGGACTTGAAATAAGGCTTTTTTTTTTATAAATTTATATATATAAGACATGTGAAAAAGATGAATGATTCCCACAATGAATGCTGGTTCAGCATGAAATGTGTATATGTTTATGATTACACCCCTCCACACACTGTTAAAAGTGCATAGAAACCAATCCCTACTTTGCTTAAGAGTGGTGTAGTGAAAATTACACTACAGAGACTTTGTGGTAATTTTTTTATTTGTAACTACAAAAAAAAAAACATCTATAGTGCTTACATTTTAGAAAATGGCCATAATTAAAAATGATAAGGTAAAAAACTGATTTTAAAATTTGGTAAATACGACTCAATTGATTTATAATACAACATTTAAATAAAAACACATAACAAACATATGTGGCACGTGCAATAATTCGTTATGTTTAAAAAACGTAAACTATTTTTAAAAATTACCTTTCTTTGGTTTCTTTTGAATTAACCCAATTAAAATATCTGAAAATTAAAAAATATATATATCAACAAATAAACAAATAAATATATAACCAACTGTTTATTATTATTATAGTCTTAAATAAATAAGATATCTTATATCTAGGTACGTATTAACCAATAATTTGATTACATTAACGTCCAAAGATATTTTAATAGCTCCAACAATAAAAAAATATACGTGAAAAAAACTAAAGAAATGATGTAATGCAACCATATGGACTCATGCCCATTTAAAAACAAAGGAATCAAAAATGTTAGTTATTACTTTAATGGTTAATCATGAGATACCTTTGTTTACCTGTTTATATTACTAACAGTTAGTGCATATACTAACCTGTTTGCTGTGATATTACTAACAGTTGAATGTATTTGGAATATTTAAATATAATTTTTCTAGAGATTCAACACACATATTAGATGATGGAAATAGTCCAATATAAAAATACAACTAGAACACCATCATCACAAACCTTCAGGAAAACACCTTTGTTTCCTTTGGAATTATTTTTTTATATACAAATCAAATAATTAATTTTATCTTATTATCGTTCTTGCTGTTTCCATTATGTCAACCCAGCATTTATTATCTCTATTAATTAAATCCTTTTTTTAAATCCTTCTCATACGTCCATAACTGATGCAAACTCTTAAATTATTCTGTTTCATTTTTGGTTCACATAAATATGTTGTTCCAATCCGTTCAGCTATGAATGCAACCGAGAATCTTCTTTACTAAGTCATGTATCCTTATTAATAAAAAAATCTATTAGTTCGTTTATTTCTTTGCTATTATTTTTCAAAATATGTAGTCCTAAAATTACAAATATATTAATATTGTATATAATTTTCATGGAGTTATTTTTTTTTTTGATAACTTTTTCTTACAATTAGTAAATCCCAATATAAAAACCAAAATTTTATTCTTTGTATATTAGCTTTATGCTTATTTCTCATAAAGTATTTATTCTTCAAGAAGTTTAATAACTACTGTTTCTTATTGCATTGCCAAATGTATACTATATAATACTAAATTGTCTAGTCACTTTACTAATGTTACATAATGCTTTATTTGCCACTCTTTTTTACAGTTTACACTTACAGTTTGCAGTTTCAAATGCCCCAGCAATGTTCTTCAGAACCCTATATCTCCTAGCCTAAGAGATATAGAATTCTGAAGAAGATTGTTGGGGCAATCAAAACTGCAAACTGTAAAAAATGATATTTATTTTGATCCTTTCTGATTGTGTACCCCCTCCTTTGACTGCTCTTGAATCCAAGATTTTGGACAAGGTAAACTGACATTTTCTACCAAACTTCACACTATAAATCTTTTCTAGACATTGTAATGTTAATAAAGCTTTAATGCTGAAATGAACACAAAAGAAGAACCAACACAAAGATTCCAAAGAGAGTTAAAATTCTACAATTAATTTTAGTCACTACAGCAGATAAATAAATTGCTGTCAGAATTTATGAAACTGCAAACAGTTTTAAAACTAATCAAAATATCAAGCTCTGCACAACAACAATGTAATGAAGTACTCTGAGGAAACAACCAGATAAATTCTAGATCACATAGTTTATTTCCAAATGTTTTTATTTTACCTTAGAAACCACACAATTATACTAATTTAAAACATTTTAAAAAAAAATATCTAAAAATATCTTACAAAGTTATGGACTCCTCATCCTCCTTAAGTTTGTTTTCTTCACTGCTTAGAATCTTACTTTGTGTTTGTTCCTGGAGCCATTTTGTATTCTATAAAAGAAAGAAATAATCACAAATAAACGGAATAATAGAGTAGTGGTTAAATGACATTTATATGAGTATAGTGAAAATGGAAAATAGTTAAAATTACACTTCTAAATAAATAAAATAATGGAGGAAACTAATCTATCCCATGAGCCATTATGTAGGAGACTGCATTACATTCTGTAATCTTAAAACTAAACAAAAAGTTATCGGTTAATGTGTGTAAAAATTGTTTGTGTGGAATGATTTCAGAAAGTATTGAAATGAATTTATAGATTAAGAGCAAGCAGAGTAATTATATTTATATTATAATAAAAAAATTTGTCAAACAGAATGGCTGAATGGCTCCAATTATTATTAACCTATAAGTCCATATTTAATATCAAGCAATTTAAATGTTATTGAATCTAAGTGTGAAAAAATGTTAAATCCTTATATTTTGTCTTTAAAGTAGTATATTGAAATATTATATAAGCAGACACTTTAGTGACATTTCTCATTGAATACTACAGTATTTGAACTCGATAAGAAATGCCTGTTAGAATGATATGCTATTTTCATGATAGCCTCAGGCATCACATTTGATTTGATTTTCCACATGTTATTGAGAATAATAGTCTAGAAGGAGCAATGTGATGGCATAAAAATGTGGCCTCGTTTTTAGAGAACAAATATCAGCAACCTTGAATACATTGATGAAATATGTTGAAAATATAAAAGAAAGTGAAGCCATCTGATTAATAAATATAAAGAAGATAAATATGTGATAATGGGATATGATTTTAAAATTGTTGATAAAAATAGAAGCTAGTGGCAAGTTTTGATCATTCATTTATAGCAGAAAATTAAATAATGAAGAAAATCACTGCAGAATTAAAGTGCAGAGAATTTCAAAGAAAAAATATTCTATGTAGTAGATTCACATTGAAGAGATGGTAAAAGACAAATTTATGAGATGTTAAGTATATATTAGATCAAAGTACATTGGAAATTTAACAAAACATTCCATATGCTATTTTAGGACTGCTTTTCTCAGATGATAGTCAAGTATCATTCTATTAATGACTAACTAAGCCACAGATGTTTTAGAGTCAACTATATTAATAAGAATCAATTTCATGTAATAAATTTCAAATTTTTTATTTAGTCATCCTCAATGCATAAAACGAAATACTTTAAATACAAATGAATTGTTCTTTTTTATCTTTGAAAATGAGATGATTAATATATATGGGTCCACTCATTTGTATAATTTATTGTCAGAAAAACATTTAAAATTAAATGTGTATACTTTAAGATTTAAATAAGTTGTTAAGATCATATCACTTATAATAATAAAAAAGAAAATAATTAAATTTTCTTTTCAGATTTACTTGCATATATATCTTTAATTAAAAACAATAACAAACATTTGAATATGTAAAAAATAATTAAGAATAGGTTTTTAATAATTGTTATATTTATGAATGGGTTAATTATCATTCAACACATACTTTACTGCGAATAACATTCAGCAAGCGAGAAGATTTGCCAAAGAAGAAAGGACAATGGGTCTACAAGTTAAAAAAAAGATTATACGTTAGTATATACTTACATATAATTATATGTAGACTTGAAAAATAAATATTTAAAATTTTTTCCTACTAATGTTTTTTATAAATATATTCATATAATATTAAAACATTAAATCTTACAAAGGCCTAATCAGTAACGAGACATTAATAGCTGCCCCAAAGTCATTAGAATATTTTTTATTTTGATATAAACAATCAGAACTATTTAAATTTTATCATTGTATGGTCTATGTTTTACACATATTCCAATTCCATAATTTATTCCTTATAGAAGGATAATAATACTGTAGAAAAATAATAACACCCGTATGTGAATACAAAAGATACTTACAACTTTTAAAAGAAAAGTTATTAAAATACCTCTTTGTCAAGCATTGGTGGTCGAGAGGTCTGTGACCGCTGCTTTACAAGCAGTTGTCCCGGGATAGTGGGTTCGCTTCCTGGCTGATGCTATGTAACATGGAGAAAAAAATACCTCTTTCATTTTTAAAAGCTCAGTGTTAACAGCACAATCATAAACTATGTTTTGACAATTATATTGATCTGAGTTTTGACCTTTTAAAAAAAAAAAACATATCCAGAGCAAGTTAATGTGTTCTACTACTGAAGCGTTATTCAAAGTTAAGCTGTTTTCAGAAGTTACCAAACAATTTAATAAAAATTGACCTGGTTCCCTTTCTTGCTACATGTAAATGTGATTATATAACTTATAAATCCTTACTTAGGACCTGTATAATGTATTTTTATTTGAAATGAACTTTATCTTAGTTATCAAAATATTTAGTTCTACAGTTCTCTTTTATAAAACAATTAATTACACTTTAATTTTGTGAGAGTATATTTGAAGTTAATGTTATTTTTTTCCCATGTGTCATAGCATCAGCCAGGAAGCGAACCCACTAACCTGGGATGTCAATGTATTTATCAAGGTAATTTCTCATTACATTACTAATACATAAAATATGATTACTAATTTATTCTGAGCTACTTAGAAGTCTTTATTTACTAATTTCTATCCTACATTAAGGCTGGAATTTTTTTTTCAATGAATTGAAAACATTTCTGCACCAATTTTTTTTTTAGTAAGACATGGGAATAAAAAATACTTTCAAATAATAAATATAATCTTCGATATATAAAACTACAAAAATTTGTATGACTTGTTACCCTCATAAAACTGAATTCAATTTTATCATTACACAACAAAGACTAAAATGAAACCCTTTTAAAAAGTTCTGATTATTCATTTTACTTGAATGCCCCTTTTTTGTTTGCTTATAAAGTTGAAGTATTATTTTTGAGATGTTTTTTTTACTTTTTGAACCTTTAATATTAATGGATATTATGAAAATTATAACTTCTTAATAAAGATTTAATTGTTAAAAATAAAGACACAAAAATGCTTCCCAAATTGGCCATCTAAAGCTATTTATAATAAATTGCTGCACTTTTGATAATTTTCAAAACATGCATTTAATTAAAGTTACACTTTTTTTAAAATAAAATTTTCCCACAAGATTTCTTTTATAATTTTTTAGTATTAAATTAAAGTCCCAAAAAGTCTTCCAAAATTAATAAATTTGATACATATGATACCATTTGCTACTTTCTTATACACTTAACAATGCTACTTTTTACACCAAAACTTTACTTTTACAGTTTCAACTGTCCTGCAGTCATCATCAGAGCTACAATATCCAAATATATAATCATACAATTAATACATTATATTTATATACATAATGAAAGACATACATTTTAGCCTGACCATTATAAATAATCATTTTCCATTTTATTATTCTACTCTTAACTGATTTTATTTTATTATTTATAGTATTTTATTATTAAATTATTCTAAAATAATTATATTATAATTTTAAAACTTTAATCTTTAAACTCTATTTAATCTATCATTTTATTATCTTTTGAATTATATTTTCTTAATTATTTTTAAACTTTCTTTATTTTTATTATATATTTAACTATTAACTTTTTTACATTATAAAATACCTTTTTATTACATTATTAAATACTTACATCTTTATAATCCTATTTCCAAAAACCAACTGACAAATTTTCAAAAATTCTTATACTTGTTTAACAACTCCTATCACCATTTTCTTCAACTTTATTTTTTATATTCAAACTGTTATTATTAATAATAACTATAATTATTCATAAATTTCTTGTCTTTATCCCAAAATCCCTATTAAGATTTTGTTTTATATTTTTAATTCAATATTGCCTCTTTAATTTTCCTAGGGATGGGAATATTAAAAAGGCAATATTGATTAAAAATATAAAGCCAAATCTTAATAGGGTAGGAAAATTAAAGAGGCAGAATTGATTAAAAATATAAAACAAAATCTTAATAGGGAGTTTGAGGTAAAGACAATAATTTTATGAATAATTATAGTTATTATTATTAATAATGGTTTGAATATAAAAAGATTTAAAAATAATGTTGAAGAAAATGATGATAGAGGGAGGTGTTAAACAAGTATAAGAATTTTTAAAAATTTGTCAGTTGGTTTTTGGAAATAGCATTATAAAGATGTAAGTATTTAGTAATGTAATAAAAAGGTAATTTATAATGTAAAAAGTCAATAGTTAAATATATAATAAAAATAAAGAATCTTTAGAAGTAATTAAGAAAATATAATTAAAAAGATAATAATAAAATTATAGATTAATTAGTAGAGTTTAAAGATTAAAGATTTAAAATTGTTTTAGAATAATTTAATAATAAAGTATTATAAATAATAAAATAAAATTAGTTAAGAGTAGAAGAATAAAATGTAAAATGATTATATTTGGATATTGTAGCTCTGATAATGATCGCAGAACAGTCAAAATTATAAAAGTAAAGTTTTGGTGAAAAAATAGTATTGTTAAGTGTATAAAAAAGTTGAAAATGGTATCATATTTAAATATAGAAATCAATTCATAAAGAAAGGAGGAAGAAAAAGAAAATTGTATTACTTCAATAAATTTGGTACTTGTAAGTTTTTCAGTAAATCAAAATGGCAGCCTATATTTTTGATAATTATACAGATTTACGGGTCTAATTTTCTATTTTTAAATATGGGTTCTTTTACTTATACTATAACTTGGAAATGATGAGATGTTGTGAACATATGGTACTTTATTTTAATTGAGTATATATTTTTTGTTAGTAATATTTTTTCAAAATTTTTATAATGATCAAAATTTAGAATTTACTTATAGCTGGAATATAGATTTAATGTGCATTGAATGGGGAAAAACATTTGGATTTGTCCAATGACACTATCATAGATTGGAACAATTACCATAGTGAAATCTGTGCATCATCATCATCATTATCATCATCATCATTATTATTATCATTATTATTATTAATAGTAGTAGTAGATAAACTAACTAACTATTGTAATTGATTTTTTCAGAATTTCCTTTTTTAAAAATAACAGTAATGAAAAATAAATCATAAATATTAAATATGACATTTCTTAGCAACCATTATTTTGTAAACATGTTTGGGGATCCCCCCTTCAAAACTGTTGATTTATTAAAAATATGGGCTGGAAAACTCACTAGTACCATAAGTTCTTCCAATGGTTAATCCTTCATTAACTTTATTTCCCCCAACAAATTTTAACTTTCCAATATATTGTTTGGAATCTTTGCCAGTGTCAAATTTTTCACATTTCTCTTTCTACTCTTAAAACTTTTTTATTTACCCTCCCCCTTCCACATTTCTCCCAAACATTTTGCAAGCTTATTTTTTTATATCATTCTTTAACAGTTTGCAATCTAATTTCTGGTTAATGAAAGATATAAAAGTTATTAACTTTATCATTATTTTCATTAGAGCCAGTAAAATCTGTAAATATTTAGAAGACTATTTTTTTCTTCGCAGAAGACACTTTGGATTTCTTATGTCCTCAATCTATAATTATTATTTATATTTAGATAAATGATTTTCTCACTTTCTACAAATGTCATCAATAGTACTTAATTAAGTTGAGGGAGCACCAGATCTAGTGATCATTACGCTGCCCTTTCCCCAACACTTTCTTTATTCAGGGATTCCTTTAAATAGATAGTAAATAATACAATAGCAAACTCTCCATATGGATGCAATAAGGTTTGTTCATAATATCCCTATATATCCAATATCCCAAGACCAATTTCTAGCTTGTGGCTTTCATCAGTAAAGAGCCATGGATCTAAAAGCACTGCACCTAGACTTTAGGATCTAATGCAACCCTCCAGCAACCATTTTTTACTTTTTAGTAGTCTGAAGATATTGGAAGAGTAAGCACCAAATTGTGATTTTGTGCACAAACCTTCCATCCATTTGATTACTAAGGTTTTCACTGGGTGGCACTAGTGTATGTAAGAATAGGAAAAGATGATCATGTGATGTTTTAGTGATTTTAAGCTAAATAAAAAAAACATCACATCTTAGCTATCTTTTCGGTCAGAAGACTTCTAATCATGCAAAGACTTTATAATTAAAAGATATTAGATTTTAATTGCTCTGTCTTAACACCATCTTAAATTTAATTAACAAAATGAAAAACATTTTTCATTTCCAAATAATTGATAATATTAAAGTTTTTGAAGATTTAAAACCAATGCTTTTTTTTTAGTTTTCGTCAAGTGGCTGATAATGATAAGCAATTCACAAAACTATTTAGTTATAATTCCATCTTTTCCTCTAGCATTAACACACTTTCAAACAAACATTAATTAATATTTGAAAAAAACAGCAATATATGTTTTAAATATACTTCTTAATAAGCTAAAATGTACAAACCATTGAGAAATGATATTTGTACAGCATTACTCTATGTATTATATGTATTTTTTAATGTTAATCGCAATAAGCTAATCTTTCATCGACTATGATGGAGAAAAATTGAAATTTCTGCTGCTTCCCACTCCTGATTAAATCAAATTCTGGTTGAGAATGATAAACACACAAGAAGTTGCAATATTTTAGAAACTTAAAAACAAATTAACTTGTGCAGTGCCAAACAGGGTTATTGTTGGTTAATATAGTTATAATACAATTAATCAAAAAAGATTGGCTTATGATAATGTTTTATCAAATAACTTACTTTAAGCATTCTCTCCGTCTCAAGAATTATTTCATAAGCCAAGATATTTTTTTGGTCCAATATTCTGGTATGGAATTCTGAAATAGAAATAATTAAAATCAATCAAAAAAATTACACCAATATTAAGGAACTTTATTCAAGGAAAAATATATCTACAGATATTTCAGTTTAAAGGGGTAAAAATTATATATATATACACAGATATTTCAGTTTAAAAGAAAAAAATAATAATACAAAACTAATCAAAAAATACCACAGTAAATATTTTCAATAGCTATTATGAAAAATATTTACAATAAATTAGGAAACAGAAAATATATCTCACTTGAGGTTAGATCACTGATGAACAAATGACCAAGGGTCTGTGAAAATGTCTGATGGGGTGATTTTATATCTCTTTGTTTTATTGTCTAATTTGGTTTTTAAATGTGTAAAAAATTCTTGCATTCTTATTGTAAAAATAAGTGCACCATAATGCATATAGTATAAATGTTGTAAAAAATTCAACTTACAGTGACATTTTTTTCTTGATAAATTTTTGTAATAAGATCGAGTGTATTGTAGGCTAGAGTGAAAGAATATGTTTTTGGTTCTCTTTTGATCTGTGGTACAACTCACATATAATATGAAGAGTGCCTGTATTTCAAATATTTACACATTAAGCCTGCATCCTATCCATTTCTCTTCTATGTATTTAAATGGATAAGGTTCTATATATGAGGGATGAGAATAACTTGAGGTTAACATGGGCATGGGAATAATATTGGCATCATCATAGGATTAGGGCTTTCCATAATCAGATTTTCAATGGGATGGGTGGCTGAAGAGTTGGAGGTTGGAGTGGATTGAAGCCTATCCATTAAAGTATGAAGACTTTCTATCTTAATATAAACTGAGCACCGATTATATGTGTGTGTGGGAGATGATAATCTGGATCAACTGATGAGTGCTGGTTTAGCATGAAATATGTATATTGGTGATTATCTCTTTTCTACATGTATGTAGTCATATGTATCAGTGGTATGAGATAGTATGAATGTCCGAGTTCAAATCCCCTATATTTACAATTAGACTCCAGGTATGTGAAGAGTGCCTGTGTTTCAAATATTTACACATTAGGCCTGCATCCTATCCATTTCTCTTCTATGTATTTAAATGGATAAGGTCCTATACATGAGGGATCAGGTCAACATGGGTATGGGAATAATATTGGCATCAGCATGGTTCAATGGTATGGATGGCTGAAGAGTTAGAGGTTGGAATGGATTGAAGCCTATCCATTAAAGTATGAAGACTTTCTATTTTAATATGAACTGAGCACTGATTATATATGTGTGTGGGAGATGATACTCTAGACCAACTGATGAGTGGTGGTTTAGCATGAAATACATATTTTGTTTATTATTTATCTTTTCTACATATATTCATATGTATCAGTGGCATGAGACAGTATGGATAGTTGAAGGGTGCTTGAATATCTGAGTTCAAACTCCTTTATTTACAATTATGCTCCAGGTATGTGAAGAGTGCCTGTATTTTAAATATTTACACATTAAGCTTGCATCCTGCCTACCCCTTTTCTATGTATTGAAATGAATAAGATCCTATACATAAGGGGTAAGAATGACTTGAGGTCAACATGGGCATGGCAATAATATTGGCATCATCGTAGGATTTGGGCTTTCCAGATTTTCAATGGTATGGATGGCTGAAGAGTTAGAGGTTGGAGTGTATTGAAGTCTGTTCTTTAAAGTATCCAAGATTTGCTATCTTAACATAAACTGAGCACTGTATAAGAGATGATAATCTGGACCACCTGATGAGTGCTGGTTTAGCATGAAATTTTTATATTGGTGATTATTTACCTTTTCTAATTGTATGTGGTCATATGTATCAGTGGTATGAGATAGTATGTATAGTTGAAGAGTGCTTGAATGTCTGAGTTCAAATCTCCTATATATAATGTCAATGTTAAATATGTTTCTCTTATATTTCATAAAATATAATGTTGGTAATGTCCACATGTTACTTTAAGTAAAAAATTGAAACCTATATTATTTCCGATTTTAGAACTATTTGTAAATAAGTGATCTTTCCAATGTGCTTAATTACTTTATCTCCAAGATTATTTTTTTTACCAATAATTATTTTATTATTGTTGCTATTTAGTAATCCTAAGATTTTTTTAAAATGTTTGTAATTGAAAAGCGAAATAACTACCTCTCATTGAGTTATGGAAGTCTCATTCTCCGTCCTCTAATATATTAATGCTGATTGCAGAACATTTTGTCTGTACATAAATCAAAATAATAGAGAAAATTCACCCTATAATTTAAAAACCAAGTCAAAAAACAAAGTTTATATAATCACAGAGCTTAATGATAGAGTGATATAATATTTTTTCATAATTTTTTTAATGTTACCTAACTCGGTGAGAAATAAAATGTTGCTGTTTAGATTTTATATTAGAATATATGCATTATAGATAAATTCAAGGATATTCAATATACATTCATAAAGTAGATAATAGCTTAAGAAACAAATATAATTTTATCTAATCATTGACACAAATCATACAGCTATTAGACAAAGGAACATTTATAATGTTTTTATTAACTGAATCTACAAAATGCATTGACAACTGTATGGAATGGTATTGTTTTCTTTCTTCAATCTGTACCAATAATATACAAAATGTGCAACATATTTCTAAACTATTATTTGCCTCTCCACCTGTTACAGAGATTTCTCTATTATAATGTTTTAAAAGAAGATATTGTTGAACAGTAATTTAAGTCAATATTTCACAACATGATGATTTGACTTCCTATTATTAAAACACTTACATATTCAATTATTTTTTCTATAATATATTTCCCCTTATTTCGGAAGTTGATAATACATTGGTCTCAAAATCTAAAACATTTTGTCCTATCATCTTTGGACTTTATGATTATTTAAAGAAACTCTAGAGTAGTGTTGTGGTAGCTTTTATGAATAAAATATCATCTCATTTATTGTAATATGGCCACCTAATCAGATATTAAAAGATGTTTAAGTATCTAAATGACATGGTGGATCTGAAATCCAAAAATGTCTGATCCTTGAGTACACCCTTGCTTGCTGTGTCATATTTAAAAAACAATAACAAAAAATTATTTAATGCTAATTTAGTATGAAGATTTTTTCTGTCCAGAATGAAACCATTTCATTTTGATCAACAATAGTAAAGAGATCCAGGAATTTTTTTAAAAAAACATTCATTATTGTTTCAGTTCATCTAGAAGTGATTAGAAGATTTTTAAATATGAGTTTGTGAGAGATCTTTTGGATTTGAATATTTTCTTTGAGAGCTTTATTTGATTTATGAATATTATATAATTTTATTTATTTTCTTTTTATCTTAGAGTGTTGGTTTTTTGGGAGAGAAAATGTTTCCCAAATGTAATAATAATGGAATGGATTCAGAAATCAACTTCAGCAATATTTCAAATGAAGATTTGGGTCAGTAGCAAAATGTAGAACAAAATCCCATAAAATAAGAAAGAGATCCCGATAAAAGTGCAAGGGAATAAAAACCAAAAAAAAAAAAAAACTTCAAAATAAAAACTCCATACAATAGTTTTTAAAAACCCAAAACCTTTTAGAGTTAATATAATAAAAGAAGAACAATTTTGAACATTGTATTTTTTGATGTTTTCATTCTACTAGCTATGTTCTGTAAATTTTTGTGTGACTGACTTTATCATAGAGTCATGCTTTAATATGAAGCTAGATCTGACCATTAAAAGAAAAGGGTTATTATACAGAAGTAAGTATTAGATCAGAAGTCTGCTATGTGATGCGCTATGACATCTCCTTTATCGAAGTCAGGAATGTCTCATTTACCCAGAGAAACCTGTTAGACACCTTATCTTCTCTTTCCATTTCCCAACTCTAAGTTTTTCCTATATTCTTCTCTATCCTGTTCCATCCTATTTCCTTTGTCCACTCTTATATCAAGATCCCCTTTATTTTTTTCCTAACTGAGTATAAAAACCAAGAACCCACTTTCTGTACAATCAATTTGTTAATATTTATTCTCCCATAACTTCATTATTTTGCACCCTTTTATTTTGTGAGCATTTACATTCAGTTAGCAGATGCCTAATATTTTTTATACCATCCTTGCATAACTTGCAGAATAAATCACACACATTTTTCCATTTACACTTCTCCATCTCTCCAACTCTCTATTTTTTATTAATGCATCTATTCTTCTATTCCATTTCTTGCCACTATAATACTCAATAATTTTACTAATATAATCATCCCACCTTTTCTATAAGCATACAACATAAAGTCTTCATCCAAATCTTCTGCATATCATATTATCTTTCTTATCCATCTTGCTGCCTGTTGATTATTCATAACTCAATTAAAAGTATTTTGGCTATTCTCTTATTATCCATAAATTTGCAATCTATCAAACATTTTTATTTTGCTTTTTGCATCTATCATATAAAAACTAGACCATCCCATTTCTCCTTGAATTGTCTCCTTTGCCATCCACACATCTGTATTAATGCATGTCGTCCACTTGTTTTTGTACTTTTTCTAAGAAATCTAACACCCTTTTACTAACACATAATACATCATTACCATAAGTTAACCCTGCTACTGCCACCCTCTTTCATACAATTCTAGCTATATCATATTTATTATATAAAAACACTGTTAATTTATTTATCAGTTTTTTTCTTTTGCTTCATTTATCAATTTTCTCCCCCACTGATCCAAGTAATTTCACTGATTACTTAAGACAATTCTCAAATAGTTATACCTATTTACCACATTTAATTTTATATCCCCCAATAAAAATTCTTTTTTTTCTCTTCCATATTACAAAAATAAATGTTTATTCAATGTTTCCTATATCCCAATAGCAACTGTATTTTCTAGTACTTGTAGGTCAACACCTGAATGCTTTGTTTATTTTATATCATTTATTAGACCTTTCATTTCATTATTTCTAATTAATAGATTCATTAATCATTTTAATGTTATTCTAGTGAAATTATTTACTATAGAATGAATTTAAAATATACATTTTCTCTTGTTGACAATCTCTAAGATCCTTGTAATACCAAAGTTAGTTTGGATATAAAGGTGTTTCAAAATATATATATTGTAACCTAGTGTTATTGACACTTGGTCTATTTAGCATCGTTTCCACAGGAAAACAATGCTATCCTTTTCTAGAAAATAGAAAAATAAAATAGTAATAATATTAAGTGATTAATAAAATAGGCTATTACTCACTTTAACGTATTTAAGCCAATAACTAAAATATTTAGTAATTTAAGGTCATTTTGAAAAAGAGCATAAATAGTTTAATTAAAAATATTAACCATAATAGCAATTTAATATAGTATAAAAGCACAAATTATAAACAGTAATTGATTTTAGATGGACAGAGGGGGGAGAAATGAGTATCTTATCATAAAACAATAGCTTCTGGTAATTTTTAAATTATTCAGATAATAATGTATACAGAAATATATACCACTAATAAACATTGTTAATTAAGTGTAATTATTATTTTACATTATTTGTTAAATTATTCTGTAATCCATTTAAACTATACAGAAGAATATAACTGTAATAAGTTTTTTTTTCTCCCTTTCTTTTGTTTATGTATAATTAAATGATTTTTTCTCTGTAAGAGGTCGCTAAATAAAACAAGACCGCCAAAAACTGGAAAAAGTTTAGTCTGCTATTAGTCTTCAAGAAGAAGTCAGTACTGAAATTCAGTAACAAAATTTTTTATATTTTTTATTGCAGAAATAAATATCAGTCCAATAAATGTTTGATAATATCATGTTTGGCTAATCTTAATTGATAAGATATTCTGTTTTCTATACCATCGACCTATTATAAAGCTTTTATACTCAAAATTATACTATCGTATGTTAAAGTCAAAATGACCGTATTAACGACAGCAATCACGGAAAATATCATTATGGTGAAAATAAGTAATATAAATAATTTCCAGCAAATAAACAATTATTTGTTAACTTTACCTTATTTGAGAATTTTTTCTTGGTATAGAAGAAAAATTCTAATTAAAAGACATATTATAAAAGCCAAGGAAAGTTAACTATAAAATTTCGTGCTCTTTCTAACGGACATTGTCTGCATTTAAAAATAATGTAAGCTCCCCACGTTAAAATATGTTTTATTCAATGAAATTTATCTAGAAATAGTATTAATAATAAAGGATGTTTACTTATGCACCTGTATAATTTTTAAAAAGAAATTATAAATTTTCTCAAGGCAAATATGGAAAAATTTATATGCGTGCATATTATGGAAAATTCATTATTAAAGAAGACTTATAATTCCTCGAGTTGGAATAAAAACTACCAACATAAGTGACTTAATTATAACTTTAAAATAATATGTTATATTATACCTCAACTAGTGTCCTTAAAATTCTATATATGTAAGTCAGCTGCAGTCATTATAATTATCATATTTCCTAAAAGTCGCGCATTAGTTATTCTAAACCAGCTAGCTAAATAAAAATGGTACATATCGCCAATATTAAAAATAAAAGAATTGTATATGTGTTTGTCAATCGTCAAATCTTCGTCATGTTAAAATCTGTATTGTTTTTCTTGGATCCCAAAATTATATAAGTTAATTCAAAGAAGAATTAATACCCAATGCTGATATGTTTTCTTTGATTAATTATTATATGCGCCAGAATGGAAGCAACTTTTATAGAAATGATATAATAAATGTGTTTCTTGTTTTAAATTTTTGCTTCGTGAACTACGAAAGGATCAAGTTCTTCATCTAAATAAGTTGCCCAACGGAAAAACATGTTTCTAGTAAAATAATAAACACTTGTTAAGTAATTTTTTTTTTATTTGAAAAATTATGTATATTTTTTTTTATCAACAGGTTAAAAGATGTATATTCAAGTAGTATTTAAATGACCTTGTAATCATAAAGGTATGTTTTCCTTTAATTATTCTAGGTTAAATTTATATTTGACATTGAAATATTTTATAAAATGTGTTTACTTATGATAGGCAATTATGGGTATAAATTTATATGTTAAATGCGTAAAAGTAGAAAAGTTCAGATACTTAATAGAGAAAATATCTAGTTAAAATTATCAGAAGTAATTAAAAAGAAGTGCTATACAGAATATTACTTATTTAAAGTTTGAAACAACTTTATACTATGTTAATTGCGGAATTTATTCCCAAATATATTTTATTAACGCATTCAATTAATTTAGTTCAAAATACTATATTACCAATTACTTGTTGAATGTTTCTTTGGCAAAGGTGAAAATTATTATGTTTATTTTGTGTTATCCATTGATTTCGGACGTTGATTTAAGTATACCCCGGAATATAAATTTTGTGTAATTAGTGTATTTGCTTGTCTTGCCCGAATAGCATCAGTATATGATTAATATTCACATTAGTAACAATTGTATGTATTTATTTTGTGGGATGGAAATAATCTCCCCAAAAGCTTTATTTTCCATGAGGGGAATAAATAAATCTAGAATTCGGGTATGATAGCCCAAGCGATCGCTTCCCAGAGCCAGGACGATCAGCAATTATACCGTATTTAGTTTATTCGTTCGTTAAAATCCCATGAGAGGATCATATTGGTGTGTGCTCCTATTATGCCCAGGAAAGAGGCAAGGACCCACCAAACTATTTTAATATAGTCGTTAACTCTTCATATTTACGGTATTATTCCCTTTTCCTCATGAGAAAATAGAGATAATTCCACCACGGAAGGTGTAGAATATTGTGTTTTAGTTAAAAAGTTATGGCAAGATAACGGGTATACTGGAGGTAAATTCCTTACGATCCATTTAGTAAAAATAGAGTGCTAGTATATATGATCAATGTCTGGACTGTGCGACGGAATAGTGCGGGTAATCCACACATAGGTCAATGGAGAGAATAAGTTTAAAATTGCGTGATTTATAAATTTTTATTTGCCAAAGGAGGGTTCAAATACTAAGTTTAATTTAGGTTAATTATTAAGTAGCACTCACAATATAACTTCTACGGAGAAGAACAGTGTGTATAACAACTTCCGTTGTTATTCAGGTAAACATTAAAATAATAAGTGTAATTTCTGATAAATAACCCATAAATTATAATAAGTTATCTAAATAAAAAACTGTCATTTAGTTAAAGATACGATGATAATAATCGTTTGTACGCATTGCCTAGAATCCAATTATTTTTATGTTAAAACAAATAATCAGTTAATAAAGTTAAGCAGCCGTTCTTATAAGATACACTAAACTGATAAGTTAATGTATCGAAAATAATATTTATTTTGTTATATTTAATCTGAGTAAATTTATCACGAAGATAAAGAAGTAGTTCGAATCTAAGTCTAAAAGCATAGACAAATTACTATTAGTTATTATTTTGTTTTATCCATATGGGATCAACTAAAGTGTATATTTTGGTTTATTATGTTAATCCTAAGGGATTGTTTTGTTAAAGTGTAAGAATAAATTGGAATATTGTTAAAATTTAATAATAAATATAGTTTTATTAAAAGCTGTTTTGAGTCATTTTTCTTATGTGCTAAATAAAAATGTATCTGCATAATACTTGCAATACTTTCTTGAGTCCAAAATTATTTATGAAATCTCAATTTCAATACACTAGATAGACAATTTTAAGCAGATCAGAATATTTCATTATATTTTAAATTTAATAAGAATTATTTATGGAATTGAAACTTCAGACCAAAATATTTTAATTTATGTGTGTGTAAAATCACTTTATTCCCAAATCTAGTAGGTTTGGTTACACTTTGTTCCATACACATTTAAGTGAAATTTCTAAGTAATAAATCTTAGTTTAATTATTGTGTTGTCATGGGTGATGGAAGGACACAAAAGCACCCTTGTCTTTTCACCATTCCGACTGAGATTCTGGATTATAAATTGGCAGTATTATTCAAAATTATGCGTGGTTATTGAATAAGGTCATCATCTTGTTAAATATTATAATAGTTGATATGTGGATGAAGACACCTGGAATTTAAATAAGTTAAATGTTTTCTATAGCCAACCAGAATGTCAGCCCTATGGGACAATACAATACTGCGGAGCATTTTAATAAATATAACAGAGAACCCTGAGATTAGTGTCAATATTATAAGTGCTCTTAAAGAAAGAATTGATTCAATATGATCAATCTTACAAGTGTGGCATGGCTAAAGAGATGGAAACTTTTAATTGTATAATAATAAAATATTGAGATTATATTGGCAAATTGCTGAATGTTGTATTTTAGTCAGTAATGTTAACAATGAAATAAAATCATCATCATCATTGTCGAACAGTGCAAGTACTTATAGCTCAGAGAATGTGTTTTAGATAGAGAGAGAATGTTAGTTTATTCTAAATTGTTTTATTAAATCTATTTTATTAATGATAATTTTTTTTTATTCTATCTCTGTCTGAGCTGCATATCTCTGTAGCTGAATTATATAACTAACCGAACGTTGCATAATAGAGGTTTGCAACCCGCGGCATCATAAGGAGGTGTCCGAGTGCGCTTTAATAGAAGCCGTTCAATGAGGTTATGAGGGTATAATAAAATAATAGTACGTGCGTTGTTGTTGATATTTTGGATAGAACCTTTCATATTTGGTAAGGTTAGAATATATATATATATATTGTACCATTTATTTATATATGGTACAAAAATATTGGCATTTGGTAAAAGCTAAAAAAAAAAAAAAAAGAGTAAACTTAATTTTTTTTTATATGTATAATTTATTTTCTTAAAAACGTACAGTGAAAGTTAAAATTGTCTTTCATATTTTTTTTACATAATTAAAAATAAAAATAAAAATTGGAGAGAACAAAAGAAACACAAATCACTAATCTAGATAAGCTAAAAGAAAAATATTTTAGCTAATTAAAGATGTCCAAAAGAGAACTTTGTAATTTAGATTTTATAAAGAATGTACCAGATTATCAACATATATTTTGACAAACAAAAGATATGCACAGAAATCTGAAAACTGGACATCGAGTATAAAAAGGAAGAGGCCAGTTTGATCAGGGTCTTGTTTCATCTGTTTATCTATAGTTGGTCCTGGATAACAAAATATATCCAGGATCGCCCTACATTGAAATTATTCTACATGTTGGAGTGAACTGGAGCTTCTGCTGACATCGTGCCTGAAGATGGACACCAGAAAAGCCTTCGTGACCAACTAGGAGAATAGACCATGAGATCAACTTATAACCAATGGCCAAGCTCATTCTAACCTAAAAAAACTATGCATAGTAATCTACAACCTTCTCATTAAACTTACCAGTAAGCTATGACTCATTATTATTCCCGATTGTGAATAAATTGTCGACAAACCATTCTAAAAAAATAAGCTTATAATAGGACCCCGATATAGACTTTCATTCGATTTGATCAAGAGACTCTTGTGTACCCAAGAATTTTTTATAATTGTTTAACTGTTATTTTAATAGATTCATATCTGAATTAGTGTTCTCTCCACTTTATTTGATTAGTAATTTCTCTATTTTAATCTGTTAGAATAAAAATGTTTATTTCTAATATCAACTTTTCATTTGTGTGTTATTAATATTTATTATTATATTTATTAATATTAGTTTAGTGATATTTAAAAATATAATTTACCTTTGCCAATATGTTTAATAAGTTCCAGAAATAATAATATTTAGGAAATAATTTTAGTCACAGTAAAATATAAAACTGTCTTTTAAAAGCATTTTTTCTTTTTAATTTATGAGTTACGATATGTTTGACGCAGAATCAATGAGTCTAATCGACTCTGGTGCTCTCATTTATAAATAAAAAATTTATTCAGCTCACAATTGTAATCGTAACAATTCTAGGCCGAGTTGATCAGGAAATATAGTTATGTTTTTTAGAAATAGAAATACAACTTTCTTCTTTTTCCATAACTTGATCAACTTGCACAGTTTATTGCGATAGAGGTCTAGCAAGATGGAAAACATTGCAATATATATATATGCATGTGTGTGAGTAATTTGTACAAATCAGTCAACACTTAGACAAGCCCAATATCCATGGCAATCTATAATCTCAATCTGTTGTCAAGGCAATCTTTTAACAATTAAGATATATATGTATAAATACATATGTAATTAAAGAGAAAGGATTTCTATCATTAATATATGCATTGTACTGATGTTATAATAACTCAACAATGTCATGATGAGTAGTGAGGATACTCTTAAACTGAAACACGAGATAGAGACTTTGAAAGTATAAGAATGGCCATCTTATTCTTAATTCTACATTCTTAATGTATAGGCCAATCTAAAGAGTCAGTTTGAGAGCATGAAGATATTTCTTTATTCACTTTTACATCCATTATTTTCTTTCATATATGGGCATCCAAATAGTTCTCTATAGAATTATTTGAATGGTGTTAGGAAGAGAAATTACTGTTAAAGTCTACAAAATTTTATTTTATATATTTTTTGATTATAGTTTATTGATAGCTAGGGTATTTATAATACTTTATTGTACAGAGCATTGATGATGATCAACATTCTGAATGTAGAAGTACTTTTATAAACAATTTTTACCATTTATATATGTGGGTACAGATAAATTATTGATGATTGCTTATACCCTAAATTTGACAGGGACTAAAGGATTACTCTATGGTATACTACACTATTTTTAAATCCATCCACAAGATTGACTGTTGATTAACTTGCTGTTATTATCCTTCTTAATTGTTAATGATTATTGCTGTTAATGCTATATATATTATTACTTATAATGATTTTTTTATTCATTGATTCCTTGTCGATTTATTGATCATTCATTCAATTTCTTCACCACATCCCCCCTCCCCCTTATCACCACTTGTCTCCCCTCCCCTCGTATAACATGCTTATCATTACAATATATTTATATAATAAATTGTCTATAATGGTTTTAAAATTCTGGTAAAAAAATGTTTAAGTCTTATTAGACAATCAGTCAAAATACATTGATCAAAATTTTTCATATTAATGTAGAAAATATATTAAAATAGAGTGACATCAGAAGGGAAATAAATTACTTAGCAGATAACAAGACTGGCAAACTGAGCTAGCCAATATGAATAATCAAAGCTGGTTAATGTTAAATGTTAGTCAATAATTTGATTATACAGTACACTAATTATGTTCTTAAGCAGTCTTTCTAATTGGTGATATATATATATATA
Organism: Epiperipatus broadwayi; assembly: GCA_028023455.1. Lineage (NCBI taxonomy): Eukaryota > Metazoa > Onychophora > Udeonychophora > Euonychophora > Peripatidae > Epiperipatus > Epiperipatus broadwayi. The sequence continues at coordinate 47,444 of JAQFVV010012972.1, forward strand.
TTTGCATTTTTATGTCGATGCTAAACATATCTATTTAGAGGTCACTATTCTGCCTATATAAATTAAGTTAATATAATCATTCATATTATTGCCACTTTAAAATTTATTAATAACTAGAACAAAATAGAATAATGAATACAAATCAATTTTCCTAGACTGTGAGCTCGCTACTGCTTATACTTTCAGTTCCACTGATGTGAGGATGATTTGTGCCGAAAGAGATGATAGAAAAATAAATAATGCAATCAACAGAAATGATTCTTGTGTTCCATTGTCGAAAAATGGAACATTTAAATACCGCATATACATATAAAACCTCATTTACATAATAAATGATGTCTACATAAAGACATAATTTTCAACTGCTTAATTAATATTAATGCCTTATACAAATGTTGAGTTTCAACCATTACCTTTTCGTAATATTCGACTGTAACTAGTTTATAAGAATTACAATAATTAAAGAAAAGACACACAAATGCTATTTAAAATGTTATTCATTATCGTAAGTAAATTAAGATGTACAGATGTGTACTAAATTCCATTTTTTATTATATAAATAAGTCAGTTTATACTCAGATTCATCACTCAATCAACCAACTAGATTAAAATTCAGAATACATTCAAAGAATTTTAACATTCTGTGCTTAATAAAATTATAATAAGAATTTATGATGATTACTTGCATTAATTAAAAGTTCAGAATAAGAAAGGAAAAAATGTTATTCTTACCTAGTCGGTCCTGATTTTCTAACTGCTTCTCTTTAAGATACTGAAATTCTTCTTGGAAAAATTTAAGGAAAATTCTTTGGGTTAATGGTTTTCTCTGACAATAAACAGTCAAGGGATTGTCTGTGGAGCAATCTGTAAAATAGAAAAAATATCAATTCATTCGTAAGTAATTAATTACAATTATATATTTAAAAAAATAACAATTTAAGAATACCTCTAAATGTTTAGAAAATCTTAATAACTAATTAAAAGCATGTCAGCTAAACATTTTGTAATAACTAATTAGAAGCATATCAGCTAAATATCAAAACTGAATTCAAACCTCTTAAAGACATGGTTATTTGAATGGACATCTAGTCAGTAAAACTACTGTCGGCCAATTTTTTTTTTTAATAAAGTTCAAAAAGTATATTTAAAAAGTGCTTTAAAACCTTTTTTTTTTCTATTTATAGTTTATATAATAGTCTTTTTTAAAAACTATTCTTTTCTCTTTTAGATTTTATGATATGAAATGCAAATGTTAAATAATTGTTCGCCACGTGATCGGGCTTGACAATTCAGAGTAATAAGCCTGTGTTTCAGTTATTACATTGTAGAGATGTCTGCCCATCCTTGCACATGTATTAAATGGATTATGTCCTGTACATGTGGGGTTCAGTTTGACCTTAGGTCAACATGGGTGTGACAAGAATCTCGGCCTCAGGGTGGCCTTTGAGCATTCCATCATCAGATTTTCAATTGGATGGACGGTTGAAGAGTTGGAGGATGTAGTAGATTGGAACCTGTCCATTAAAGTATGAAGATTGTCTATTTTAATATATATCTGAGTACTTATAGTATATATGTGTGTGGATGGTGTTAAAGATGTGGGTTGAGTTAATTTGACACTTGTAACTCAAAATACAATTAGTAAATAAAGAACTGTAAATACTTTAACTTTTTGTGCGGTGTCTAGCAGTATCATAATTCCTATCACAAATAGTAAATATATCTAAAAATGTATGAATATGAGTTCTATTTTAAATTTGCTTAAAACTAACTTTAGGATAAAATCTTGGTTATTTAAATAGCAAACACATTTGTTATGTAAACTTATATTGCTCTCGATAGATTGTGCAATCAGGTGCAAAAATTGGCATATTTAAAAAGGGATGCTGACTTTAGAATAATATTCATTAAATCCTATGACAAATAATAATAGTTGTAATAGAACAATCTTACTTACTACAGAAACTTCTTGACTTTGGGTCTCTGAACATTCTTAAACAAGAAAAGTTTAAGGTTAGAATATTTAATATAGAACAAAATTACCAAGTAATCTTCAAATGGAAATGCTGATAATATAATTACCTTTTATGTGAATGTTCATATTCAGAGCTCCTTTTTCTTTTAACACCAGATGTCCTTGTTGCAATACTAGAACTGCAAAATATTTAAGCAAATTCGAATAACGGTTTGTAATTAAATTTTTATTTATTTATCTAGATATCAAATTATTGGGCAGAGGACTTAACACCCACATATACAATTACTAAACTTTGGTTCAGTGGTTAGAGGTATTTTCAATGTCTATTTTCACTTCTGCCTATTGATGTTTTTTGTTTGTCTTGGGTGTTTATTTTTGCTTTTTAGGTGAGGAGAAAGAAAGGATTCAATTTTCAGATTATAATTTATTACCATTTTTATAATTATAACGACTCTTTCTTATTCTCCCAACAATAGGAAGTGTATAAATTCAATCATAGGTTAGTACTTGGGTATTCTTTTTAAAAACAAAAAGAAAGAGCTTTAAAATTGGTAAGATTCTTTATTATAAAACAGAAATTTAATAATGAAATACATTAACAAATGTTTGTTATTGTTTTTAAAAAAATACATTGAAACTAGTGAATGACTACATCATAAATATACTAAAACCATAACTTTGTTAATACTGATGATATATCTTTTAGTAATAAAACTTTATAGCAATTTTTGCATACCAAAGTCATTCTTTGATAGAATGATAAAATTGTTCACAGTGTAATTTCCATTCTATAATAGAAAACTCTCCAACAGTATTGACAATCAATGCAAACTTAGTAAGCAATGGATTCTGGAATGTTCATTCATAAAATCCTTATCTAATGCCTGCTAATCCGATATCCATTCAGATTACTTTTTAGCTTGTGGCTTTCTTCAGTTGAGTAACCTTGGATTTAAGAGTAGGCACAAGATGAGAACTTTATGCATAATCCTTTTAGCATCTATTGATTATTATAACTAGCACTGAGTGGCACTACTGCATGGAGACTTTGTTAATGTTTTAACAGATTGTATAAGCATAGGAAAAGGTGATACGGTGATGTTTCACTGATTCTACTTTCAGTCTACAAACTTCAATTCTATTTCTGTCCAGTTTACAAGTAAGGAATTTGTCTATTTATTTTTGGGCACTAAAAATGTCTAACATTATGGTATTTGAAGTTACAACAACATTTTTAGAATGTGTACATTTATATATGTTAAGTTTTCTGCCTTGTATAAATTCAAATGACTTATTAAAGAATAATAAATTGAACAAATATATCTTAAATTACTGTTTTATTAATTAAATGCAATATTAAGAATGAAGGTTGGTTACCTTTGGGCTTCATTGTGAACAACTTGATTGAGAGAAGCCATTGAAATCAACTATCTGAAAGAAAAGTAAATAATAATAGAGAAACTTATTGTAAATTTATAAGAAGTTTAACTACCCAAACCACAAAGTTAGGTTGCGATCCATCAACATTAGGCCCAAGAATCTATTACTGTATTATCCCACCAAATTATATTTGGCTCATATTATTATTAATGATAGAAATTGCATATCATTATGCAATATTTAATAAAATAAAACATTGAATATTAAAAAAATAAATTATATTGCATTAACATGTGTGAAAATGATATATATATATTATTGACAAGTCAAATGTTGGTGGCCTAGTGGTTAGCATGGCTGCCTTCAAACCAGCTGGCCAGGGTTCGCTTCCTGATCAACACATTTGACATATGAAAAAAAAGTAGCTAATTTATACTAATTTGTATCCCTTTATTTAAATCAGCACTGAGGTGTTAATAATTCTAAAAATTAAAAAAATATTATTAATTATTTAAAGTAGGAAATTTTTTTTTGTTAAATATTAGTTTTAAAAGTGAAGTTTTATATAAAATATTTCTTGAATAATGAAATGAATTATTTTAGTTTTTATGCTAAAATTTGAAAATTAAAAAACTGAGAAGCAGCCAAAGAAAATAGGATATATTAGGTGAATTCATAAATTGTTTTAATTGATTAAAATTGTATTTAAGTCAAAGAATATATTTTATCAAAAAACTCTTAAAAACATAATCTGAAAATTTATCAATTTTTATCAATATGTTACAATTAATATCTATCATTGTCAACTAAGCAAAACATTCTTATGGGGTCTCATTTCTTTTTAAGTAAATAATACTATCATCATCCATTACAATTTTTTCTTTCTATATATATATGATAAACAAAAACAAGTTAAAAATTTTTTAACCTGCTTATAGCTTGCATTTTATGATCACAGATGAAGCTTTACCAATAGCTCTCAAGCTTTGTTTACAAAAAATGCTGAGAGAGAATCGAAATTTCAATATCTCTTTCAAATTGTCCCCACCTTTAAACCATGGTTTCAAGCTAATTGGCTTTCATCAGTAAAGGGTAGGGGGACTAGAAACTAGATCTAAAACTCCAACTCTACTGAACAGCATATATGTAAACTGTTCCTATCAGCTTGAAACCATGGTTTAAAGGTGGGGACAATTTGAAAGAGATATTGAAATTTCGATTCTCTCTCAGCATTTTTTGTAAACAAAGCTTGAGAACTATTGGTAAAGCTCCATCTGTGATCATATATATATATATATTCAATTGGTGAAAATTATACCTTTGTTCTCCTAATAGCAATTTTTATAATCATTCAACATTTTATTTCAGTATTAAGCATTTATTCTCTATAAGAATTTAACAAATTGGGTTTAATTTGCTAGAAATATAAAATTAAAAAACATCTTAAGAAGACATTTGAATTTTGCAAATATAGAAAAAACAATAATATGAAAAGTATAATGAAAACAATGCCCTTTTATCTGATTGGACAATATAAAAGAAAGGCACTAATCGAGTAAAATAAGAAAATTAATATGATCGTTGTTGATTAAATATTATTTTTAGCATGAATGAATTAATGTGAAACCATTATAAATTTATCAAATTCTGTTCTAGCATTTAAAATTGCATTTGTAATTTTTAGAATATCACAAGCATTATAGTCTATCCATTTAAAAAGTATTTATTCCCTCTTTAACCCTCATACTGCTTGAGAATAATTGGGGGTTTCCCTCAGAAAAAGTGTGGTTTTTCCATTGCTTTATATTGCTATTTTAACATTATCTAACTGATTTTAACAGGATTTTTTTACTAATGCAATTCCTGTAATAGTGTGTGTTTATTGATGTATTCTGAAGAGATCAATACCTTATGGATAATCAGAAATTTTAATTGTGTTTACTTTATTGTTCTTAAAAAAAAGACCCATTTATTCTTTCCTATTGGTTCTGTTTTTATGTAAAGTTTTTGGGATAAAAAATAGGATTTATTTTGTTTATTAAATATTTCTGATTATTTTTACACACTAATTGGTAGATAATTATTTAAAACAAAAAATACACACACTTAATTTAATTTTATATCATTTATATTTTATTTTTATAAATAGAAGGTTTGTCCATGCTTTATATGATACTCATCTCATAATGTTATGATATGTCAAAATTGATATGATGTTAGAATTTTTTCAAATGTTTTAATAATTAAACAGCAGATATCAGATTTTAAACAGAATTTGATTTATTTATTGCAAATCCATATTCATTCATTCACATAAAAAAAACTCAAAACAAAAAAAATGTTTACATAAACATTAATTGCTGATTTATATATCCTTTGCTCTTATTTACAATTCAATTTTTGATATAATAAACACCTCCATAATATATTTTTAAATGTGATTTTTAGAATATTATTTATTTATAAAATTAAATTAAAAAGAATTCAAGTCTAATTTATTGAGTTTTAGTATAAAGTGAAGATTTTATACAGAAGTGAAGGATTGAATATTTTCAAAAACTCTCACTAGATGGATCAATAGAAAATGTCAGAATTTGAAAGTACTCAAAGAATTATTCTGAATATTCTTTTCTTTTTCTGGGTCCCTATTAATTACTTCAGCTTTAGAATGCTCTCATGTCAATATTTTTAATGTATATTGTACCAATATCGTATCAGTACACATATATATAATTTTTGGCTAAAAAATTATTAAAATAAAAATATCAGAAATAACAGGAGGGTTAATAATAAATAATAAAGTATTGCAGTATAATAATTTTGTCTAAAAATGATCGAAATGAAAACCTTTCTTTCAAAGAAAAGTGAATAAAAGTCTAAAGAGTTGTTTTTCTATTATTAGTAGTTTGAAATAAAACTTACAATTAATTAATTTAAAAGTAATTTGGGGAAGAGAATTTGGCTTAGAAAAAGGTAAAAATATAGCAGTTTAAATGAATCTTTTACATGAAAAAAAGATAGTTGATTTTCAAATAATTAGAAATATCTCTTTTTCATTTAAATTAAAGAAAAAAGAAATCTTAAAAACTAAAACTTGATTGTAGAAATATATATGTGTATAAATGATGAGCTGATTTTAAACATAGCAAAATGTGTGCATGTTAATAAAATGAAATGAGAAAGTTAAAAAATATTGTAACACATAATTTGCAATGGCTATGAATTAAACAAAATCCACCAGACAACAAGTTTGTGATGGCTATTAAATGAAAATGTAATTAAAAGCTTATCCAAGGAAGTTGCTTGAAAACAGTGGAGTAACTTCAACAACAAATATAGCTGGCGGACACCAAAATGACAACAGGCCATCATAATAAATAGTCCAGTTTTTGATTAGACAATCAGTTCAGATAACAGTTCAGATTAGATTACAATCAGTCAATCAATCAGTCAATCTATTATATATTCAGAATCAAAGACCATGCAGTGTTGAGCAGCTTTTAGGAATATATGATATTGTTTCAGCCCTTAGTCTAATGGAAGATCAGTAATTTGCCCAGTAAAAGTGATGTCTGCATAACAATCTGAAGCCACTCGATGTCTAACTATATTTAAGAATAGTACCATGGAAATACTAAGCATAAAACCTCTAATCCAGCCAGATGGAAATATTTTTACGTAAAGTAACAACTAACAAGAAGGCAAAGTCCTATTGAAAAATAAAGTCCACAGCAAACAGCAAGAAGTATCCATGTTCTAAAATCCTAAGTAACAACTTTTTTTTAATTTCCATTTAAAGTAGCCATTGCAATAATTTGAAGCCTCCCAGAGTTAATTAATAATGAACTCTATGGCATGCATAAAAAACTATTGATGTGCATGTTTGTGAAATGTATATATTAATGCTCTAGCATATGTTATATTGATTTCATGTATTTTAAATGTCAAATATTATTTAATTCTTTGTTATATTATATTGCTATTATATAAGTGTGAGCCTGAAGTTATGATAAGTCTTTGTTCATTTAAATAAGTTTCATATACAGTAATTAAAAGTAGAATAATAAATGTTTATTTAAATAAATTATTTTGAAGCTTAATTTTGTGGTCAATTTTTTTACTACTAATTAAAGCAATAATTTGTGAATGTATTTCAATAGACTGAGCTAGTTATTGGATTGTCTTAGGTGTTGAATTAGTTGCCACTGTTCAAAGCACGTTGATTGCTTTGGTAATTAACTGGCGCCCAGGGTTTAATCCAAAACAAAAAAGTGCTTTGAATGTGGTGTTGAATACAACAGTCGAGAAGAAATTTGTTTCCTTCAAATGTGGTCAGTTAGATATATTTACATATATATCTGCTGGCATGGATACAGGTGCTCTTTGAGTACTCTCTTCTCTGCCTAAGGGACCGTGGTGGAGCAATACGTACATTGCATCCGGTGAAGATCAAATATATTAAGAATAAATTGTTTGTATAAAAGTTTACAAGTACATTTCATAATATTATTTTATTTAAAGAGTTAAAGTAGTTAGATTTTGTTTACTTCCCCATAAGTGATCTGCCTCTCTTATAAATCCACCACCCTGTTCAATATCAATAGTTGGGTGAAAATGTGAACTAAAATATTCAGGTTTCAGTAGCAAAATCTATCAATTGTAATTTCAATGTACTATAAAGCAAATAACCATACTCTTTTATCACTTTTCATGACAGAAATTGATATCTTGTTTAGACCACAGGAGAGCATTTCTGGTTGACTACAATATATGCTTCCTTTGTTTCATTCTTTTGTTTTGATTTTCTTTCAAGCATTTCTTTCTATTGCTTATACTTTGAATACTAATACTTATATATTTTACATGATTTTTTACACATTAATTTTTTCACAAAATATTGCTATACTTAATAGAAGGGAAATACAGAGAGTTCAGGCCACTCAAAGAAATATGGAGAGACACATATTAGGAGTAACAAGAAAAAATCGAAAATGCAATATATGGGTAAGGGAACAAATGGTTGTTACTGACCGTTGAAATAATTAAAAGACTGAAGTGGAGTTGGGCTGGATATATTGCTAGAAGAGATAATAATTGATGGACAATTGAAATCTTCAACTGAATTCCAAGAGATTGTAAAAGATCCAGAAAGAGACCACATGCAAGATGGATGGATGAAATAGGAAAGTGTGCGGAAGTGGTGTGGAGACGAGAGATCGGAGAAGATGGATTGAATTTGGAGAGATCTTCATAATGCAGTGGATCAATAATGTTTGCCAATGTTGATAATGTGATTAGAAATAAAATTTATTCAAAAATAATAACTTGTGGAATATTATACATGAAAAGAAATCCATAAAGTGAAGCTGCAATTTGTAACAATCGCTAAAGTATTTGCTGGCTTTGTTTCAAATATTCCTTTTTTTTTTGTTTGATTTAGAAAGTTAAAAAAAAAAAACTTATACACTTTATATATTTTCTTTACCCATTTATTACTTTTTTTCCTAAAATATTGCTCTTATGTATTCAGAGAAATAAAGTGATTAGATATAAAATTTATTTGAAAATAGTTAATATAAATGAAGAGAAATAATTCTTGTAAAGCTGCCGTTTAGTTTCTCAAAACATTTATTAAACTAATTAATATGGATGATATATTACAAATATGGATAATGAACAATTATAATATTAGATGAGTTATGGAACTAACATTATTGAGTTAAACAGGGTTAGGTATTTAGTGGTTAAGTTCTTTGTTAACTTTATTAGAGAGTCTGATATAGCTTCCATGTCTCTTGAAAAATGAATGTTGTGGCAAGAGTTTTGTCTCTTTGTTTAAATTTCTCTATGCTCTGAATAAATAATGAGTTTTCATCTGGCTTGGGATGTTGGTATTGTGCCTTGCACCTTACAATCCAAATGGCATAGGTGATGAAAATTGACAGCCTGATTGTAGGTCGTTTATGATTGGCTAGAAATATTGTTTCTGTTTTACCGCTTGAGAAATCTTTTTATCTTGTTTGAAAAAATATAAATACAATTTTAACTTTTAGATGATATTTCGTTAACTTTTGTGTATTTTAAAAAAAATTCGTTCAGGTATTATAAACTATTTTTTAAATAATTTTGATTTTAGTAATTCAATTTTGTTATAGTGATAAAATAGAACCACCCACAGAACACGCCTCAATGTTCTTAAAATGTTTTTTTTTTCATGTTCGAAAAATAAAAAACAGACTTTTAAAAATTAGTTTAATTTATGATCGATATATCTAACGAATAATTCAAAATTTATGAACATATAATAAAGAATAATGGTAAAATTGAACATATTTGAATACTTTAGGGCTGTACATTTGGTTCAACATTTCCTACCACTACCACCAGGGGGAACAATGGTAAACTGATAGTTTAGAAAATGCATTTTATTAGACTCGTAAAGAAAATTATATTTAAACAATTTTTTTTACAAAGCATATTAACTTTAAATTTTGACAAACTATTTTTTCTTAACCACATACTATATATATGGCAGTAAGTTCGTAGCACACACTAGTTTTCAAGAGTGATCCAATATGTTTAAATTTATAACTTATATAATAATAATTCACTCATATATAGTCATAAGTGAAACTTAGAAATGGTTTTTTTTTTTTTTTCTACTGGTTGCAAAATATTCAATAAAATCTTAGGGGAAACTAAGTCTTACTATGGGGCATTGGATTTGAAGATGCATGGCCAATCTTAGTATCATAATAGTTTGTTGATTCTTCCTAAGATAAAATTGATTTTATATATCTAAATTTAAAAAAATTAATTAATATAAAATAATCAGATGTTTTAAAATCATTTTCTTAATTACTATCAATTAGTTTTAACTTTTAAAAACTACTAAAAGGTATCGAGATATGCAAATTGTGTATTTAGCATTCGTTGAAGTTGAAGAATAATTTAAATAAATAAAAAACAATGGAAAGAGATATTTAAAAAAAAAAGGATAAGTAATTTAAGTTAATACATCATTTTTTGGCTTTATATAATAATATCTGGCGTTAAGTTAATACACCATTTTCTGGCTTTATATAATAATATCTGGCGAAAAATACACGATCGATATTGACACCAAAATTTGAAAATAAAATACGCCATGTCGATTTAGTTTGTTTGTCTATTCGCAAAATATCAATTCATTTCACAAATCCTATTCGAGAAAATTAACTTATCTTGCAAATAAGTTTTAAATACGCTTTTTTGCTCTAATAGACAACGATTAGAGTTAACTTCTTATAATATGCAAACTTTTAGTCAATTAATCTTCTTTAGCTACGTGTTGAACATAAATTTGAATAATTTAAAACTAATTTAAATTAAAAAAAGAAAAAACACTTTAAAAATAGTTATTTAATTAAAAAGTCAACAAATAATACAATTATATAAATTAGTTGAAGTTTTTAAGTACCCTATACGCATTTTTTAAACTCCTCGGTACCAAAGGTTGAAAATTTGGCATCAGGAAATCGACTTATCATTTGTGTTGTATCACATAAAAAAATACATAAATCAATTTCATAATTTTAATCCATTTACTAAATTAAAATGTAAAAGTTAATCAAACATACAACTGCTAAATATACTTACTTGGTAAAACAAAATAATAACGCAGAATGGTTATGCCGTAGCTTGTTAACTAAAAGCAATTCAAATATGTTAAGAGCCACTGCGGCCTTATCTCAATAGCCAACTTTTAGTCAAAATGTATTAACCAATCAAACATCAATCATAGTCAATCTTATTAATGACGTCGTCGACAGAATGTGGTCATGATAAACTCTCTCTATATATAGAAAGAGGATAATATTTATAGGCTTTTATATATGAAAACATGCAGGATAATACTGAAGTAAAAAGATAAAAATGGTTTTAGTATATATTCAATAAAAAAAAAATTAAAAATAAATAAAAAGAAAAATGTCCCACTATAGTTAAAAGTATCAAAACTCGAGAACACAAAATAAAACAGAAAAATACGAAATAGGAATCAAACTAAATTATCATCTAAACTTTCATGAACTTATTGAAGGCACAAGTAAGCATAATTTATTTGTATAACATTTCAAAGTAAGAAGACTTTTTAAATAAATAATTATACACGATATCGTTTGATGAATAATTTCATGAAGCCAATTATTAAATGTAAACTGTTAACACATTCTGAAAGGTTAAGAGAAAACTCACAATGCAATTTTAATTTAAAACCAATGCCCGCGGAACTGTCTGGAATTTCATATTATTAGAGACCTCACAAGTGATGTGATTGGTAAAAGAAAAACAAACATTTCAGAAGTGAAATTACGGACATATAATTTATTTGTTAAAATGGCGGAATGAAAAAATATAAAACGGATTGTGGAAGACAAAGGATTACAGCTAGAGAAATTGATAACAACCCGGACCATAGAGAAATAGTGGGGACGCATTGATTGGCGGAACTACAGAAAAACGGACCATTAGAGTAACGAGAAAATCGAGCCAATGAACAGGTAAATCCGTGAAGGTATGAAGAACGTCAGACAGCAAATAAAAATACTTTTTTTTATGTATATACGTATTGTAGAGTAATTGTTTAAGCGTGTACTTAGAATATTGTATGTTTTGAATAAACCTACATAGTGTTGTAAATAATAAAATGAAATGAATGTTTTTTATAATACACGACAACAAGCATCAGATTATCTTTGCTACAAATTCGAATAATACATTCTTATTCTACTGGCAATTTATACAAGGTGGGACACTTGTTTTTCATAATGCATTAGAAAATCCGATTCGCTGACGTCTTTTGTATTTATTTACACTTCTCAGAATACATAATTTGACTAACTTATATAAACAAATGCATGCAAACTTACTCATGTTTCGACAATTTGAAATATTAAACAAATTATATCAAAAATTTTATTAGAGAATTAAAAACATGCATAATCACTTTTATTCAATATTTTCTACTCAAATATTTAAATACAGTCGGAGTTAGAGGCATATATAAAAAAAATTTAATAGAAATAAGTCCATTTAAAATTAGAACCGTTAAGAGTTTTGGAATTATATTAAACTTTCAAATATTTTCCTTAATTAACTAAATACTATATATATATGAGGAAAGGGGTAACCCATAAGATGGCACATTTTCCCGTTTGCAAGACCATTAGGAGATAACTCACCATGTTTGAAGTCAATGACTCCGCTATAATGCATATAATTCAGTTTAGTTGCTACAAATTCAAACGTTACTTTATTCTGTATACACCACACTTCTTAAAAAAAAAAAACATGCAGTTTGTCCGTTTTAAAAACAAATGCGTAAAAAATTATTCTTCTTTAACTTTTTTTTAAACATAAACACTACTTCCGCTTCTAAAATTTAATCACTTAGATTCAATATTTTTTTAATTTTTAATCAAATATTACAAACAAAGCCGGACTCAATATATATATATGAAAATAAATAAACGCATTTAATTTAAATTATAAATATTTAAATTGGACATTATATTACCTAACATTCTATAAAAAGAACATTAACCGTTATAGTTTGATAAACTGTATTCAAATAGTTCCATAATTAATGAATAAAATACTATATATATATAATGGAAAGGAGTCAGACGGCACACTTGAGTACATTAATTATTTAAATATCTTAAATTGTTTTTAAGACAAAGGCCTCATATTATCAAAGAACTAACAATAGGCGCGAAATTCATTACTTTATCAGCTGTTACAATTATTAGCGTCATTGATAACAAACAAAACATTCCCGTGGAGGCTTAATTGTTACAATACTGTCTTCGAGGGTAAACGCCTTTCTATATGTATGCAGTGAAGTATTTTTCGAAAACAAAATTTGATTAACTTGTTAAGTAGGCAAACACAAAATATTAAATAAAATATTGGTACCTATTTATCAAAAAACAACAACAACAACAACAAAAAACAATTATTTTGTGTTCACTTACATTTAAACCCATTATTGGCAATTCATAAAATTCCAGGTAAAATACCTCCATAAGTTATCGGCACTGAGATTTGAAAATAAATTGGGCAATAGACTGTTTCTGCACTTCTTAAAACAAAATTGATTTTATAAATCTTATTAATTAATTAACTGAATTAAATTAACTGAAAGATATTGAAATATTTGTAAAAATTAAAAAAACAACAACAGACTATTAACAAGTGCCGAGATATGCAAATTATTTAACATTCGGAAAATTGAAAAATAATTTAAATATATACATAGAAAGACTCGTTTAATTAAAGAAAAAAAAGAAAGAATACATAATACCTTAACTTATGTAAAATTAGTTGAAATATGTGTATTTTGTTAAAAAGTAAAAGACAAACATCCAGAATGAGAATGTGACATGCAAAATTGTTTATATTACTTACAATAACAATAATAAGAGAAAGGTGTTAAACGTTTGTTTAATAGCGAAATGATGTAGTTTTTGACTATAGAGAGACTTATAAAGATAAGAGCGGCCTTCTTATCTTTAACCTAAATTCTGATTTATACAGGCCAATCTGAAACATCTTGATTTGAAAGCGTGAAGATACTATTCTCTTCACATTTAAATCTACTATTTCCTTTGACAAATTAACTTGCGATTTACATTAAGATCTTTTTAATAGAAATTTAGAAACTAATGTAACGTTTGATTATTTAATCAAGCGCAGAGGAAGTTTCTATATTCCCATAAAAAAGATCTTAATATTAACTCATTGTAAATCGCCAGAGATTAATTTGTGAATGAAAATAATGGACTTAAATGTGAAGAGGGTAATATCTTCACGTTCTTAAATCGAGATACTTCAGAGCGGCTTATATAAATAAAAATTTAGGTTAAAGACAAAATGGCGCTCTTATCTAAAATCCTTATCTTGAGTTGAGGTGTGAGGGGTTCCTCTATAGTAAAAAATTACATCGTTTGGCTATTATACAAACGTTTAAGGTGCATGTGAAAAATGTTAAAACCTTTCTCTTTCTAATTACAGATTTCGGTGGCTTGATAAATAATGAGAACTTTTATCAATAATCAGAACTTTACAGAATAATGATGATGATGATGATGATAATAATAATAATAATGTAATTACTAAAAAGAACTAACCGCTAAGTATTTGCCTGAAGGTTTGTGATGATGGTATATTATTAAATGTGTTATGTTAGACTATATCCATCATCTAAAAGTAAATGTTGAATGTATAGAAAATTTTTTTAATTTTATTTAAACTATTCAAATACAAACAACTTGATAGTAATTTGTGTGTTATTATTACTAAGAAGTTGTTTGTATTTGAAAAATTTAAATAAAGTTAAAAAAATTTCTATTGATGTATTTGAAAAGTTTAATAACAGTTTACAAAATTTTCTATACAATTCAACATTCATTCTTAGATGGTGGAAATAGTCCAACATAGTTTGAAAAAAAAAAAAGAACAATTGAACAAATGTGACTTATCTCTTATCAAATTAACTCCATGAATAGATCTTATCTTAATATCAGCATTTACTCGAAAGTGTTAACCAATAAAATAGCAATCGTACTATGGAAGTCATAAGAATGTGGTCACCATAGAACTATATTAGTATAGAGCAGTGGTCTTCAACCTTTTCACACCTGCGGACCGGTAAAAATACGGATAAGATTTCGAAGACTGGCAGAAGTCTATAGATAAATTTTCTTAAAGATAAGCATAATTGTTATAACTGATCAAAACAACAATGTTAAATATATAAGATAAAGTTTTATATATATAGAGTTTATATAATAAAAAACTTTTTTAAATTTTTTTTTAGAAAAGTAATAAAAAATTTAATTCTACCTCCCCCCCCCATAAACATCTGTGATAACTATAAAAACAAATTAATTTATGAATGATTGATTAGATTTTGTTTTCGTTCTGTTTTCTTTTTTTTTTAATTGGGTAAAAATGAGATGAAAAAATAAATAAAAATTGGCTATATTAAGTAAAAGTTTAAACTCTTATTATTTATTATTACAAACTTTTTACTGCCCGTCTAGCACGCGGACCTGCAGAAAAGTTCCGCGGCCCAGCACCGGGCTGCGGACCAAGGGTTGAAGAACACTGGTATAGAGAACGTTATTTGTGGGATTTTATTTTTTACAAACTTTCATATGAGCAAGAACAATTCAAGGGACAATGTAAAATTAAACAGAAGAATTAGAAACCTTAAAGTTGAACATTAAAAAATATTTATAAATTTTCATTAATTTATTGCTGGCCAAATAAGAATATGTTTATATTTACAATATTTTTATATTGTTAATTATTTCCATTGATATAAATAATAAATGAAAACTATAAAATTAATAGGAAATTATCATTTACATTTTTTTGAAGTTATTGCAGACCAAAATAAGCAAAATATATACTTCTCTAATAATTGAAATTAAGATCTGTTTTCTTAATTAATAATAAACAAAGGAAGTAAATTACTCTACCCCTCTCCCCCAGCTATAACTTAAAAGCATTCTCAACGTTGAACAAAGAATCAAAAATAAAATGAATGAATCCACCTATTCTTGGTAACTCCGATGTTTATAAGGTTATCTGGGTCTACATTGTTGGTAATCCAGAATGAAATCAAGTTATTAACCAGATGGAATATATATGAGCTATGTTTAATTTAAAATTTAATTGACAATAAGCAAAGAAAAATGGTGCATAACCCATTAAACATATGTGCTGTTAGCATTTCTGAAAGACTCAGAAATATAACTATTTAAAATACCTAAATTTCCAGCTTTTATATTTAAAAAAAATTCATAAAAGTGAAATTTGAGAGCAATAATTTCAATTTTACACTATATATTTAGTATACCTCATCTCATCTTTAACTAATGGACTAATCTACATTCCACCTTATGTTGATTGGATTGAGCATTCTTTGCCACAGACTAATGGATATATGAAAAGACACCATATATTCAATAGGAGAAACAGGCTAATGGATGATAATGTTCAGTGAATCTGTTTTTATTATGAAAGTGGTTCTGGTTATAAATAGTCAGTCCAGTTGGACTGTTTAATCTGAACAGCAGTATATATCTCCACTACATGCTTAAAGCAATTTACATTAAAACTTGAAGCTCCTAGAACCTTGTTCAGACAAGAGGCAAGTTGTCATGGTATATAGTTGGAAGGTCATCATAAGTACATATGAGGCAAGTTATTACAGAACAATCAGAAATGTCAACTGTACCTGCTCATGAGACAAATTGTCACATTATAGCTGAAAGTGATAGGTAAATTTAGAATGGTACCTAAAGTCCATCTATGAATAATTGCATGACAACCAAATGCTTTATCAAGCCAATGGTATCAGAAAAAGGTATAACAGTTGTATGCATTGTAAAAAGGTTTCTGTATATTTGTTTTAATTAATAAATATTTAATATTATTTTACAAATCTGAGTTTATCATAATCATGCAATAAATATACTAGAGTTAATGTAATCCTGATGAGATATCGGCTGCTACCTTTATTAGTGCATCAATAAAAAAATTCAAAAAATCGGCATTGTGTAAATGTGTACTATTAAAAATTGATAGCTAATATCATTACTATGTGAAGTGAAATTTTAAAAATCAAGCACCAGTGTTTTACTCTTTAATTATAAAGGCAGGATCTTCCATGAGTTATCTGGATCTGTGTTAAGAAATTGACAGCTAACATTATTAGCATGTTAATAGAAACTTTAAAAAATCAAATGTGATTGGTTACTCATTAACTATACAAAAAAGTCAGAATTGTTTTCTCTCTCTCATGTGAGAATGAACATGAGAATGAAAAAAAAATCAAAAACTATAGTTGCTTCATTAGAAGATTTAGATCTGACCTATCCTAAATATTGATTATCCTACAAAAAGGCTAAGTGATTTTCTAAATGCAGGCCAATCAAATTAAAAAACCTGAATTAAAATTACTGACATTTCTCTCTGCATGCAGATCTCAAAAACTTATGAGATACCATGACCACAGACAGGCCCATGCTGCTGGCTGAGCTTGAATTTCAAAAAGCATTATCTATAATGATAAACTTTTTCAGCCCAAAACCCTTAACACTAATGTAAAGTTATCACTTCAGGTTCTGTACAATGAGAAGGAGAAAGCAAGAGATTTTGCTGAAAAACTCAGAAAGTGCTAGCTTGTAACTGAGCATTTGGACAAAGTTAAGATCAGTCTATTGATAGACCCAATTTTACATTTGAACTGTTTCTCAGGCAAGTCTAACTAAGTCTACAGCAAGACAGAAGACTCCATTGAGGAAAATGGATTATAGCATTAATTTTATCAACAGACAACTGGGTCAAATAAATACTCAACTGACAAAAAACGTTGCCCTAATAAATTGACAAAAACAAACAAATAACTTTGTGATAGATGTGACAAAGCAATCACCATATACATCAAATGTCCAAACCAAGATACAGTGTGTAAATATTGTAAATGTAAGTCATTTAGAAGGTGTGTAAAAAGAAAAAAACAAGTAGCTGAGAAAAGAATGAGAGTCCATTCCAAACATCCAGAAATACAATATAAAATCAAGGTATGTCTGTATAAATAATATGAGAGATGTTGATTCAGCTATGCTATGACAATGGAACTGGATACCGGATCTACAGCATCCATTACATCAAAAAAGATAAGGGCTATCATTAATAGAAAGAGTAATCATAATCTGTATCCTAACAGGAAAGTGATTACTGACTATCAAGACAATTACATTATCATTCCTGGGTCAAATATGAGTTAAAGTTACTATGTATAGTAAAACAATTTCTTTGCCTCTGGTTGTATTTGCTGATAAACACAGAAAATGGTTAGGCCATGGCATGTTCCATCACATGGGCTTTACAGTGACTAAGGTGAACCAGCTCATGAAAATAAAAACAAAAAGGATCTACAAAGAGGTGATTGACAATATGACAATCTTTGAAAGTGTAATTATTAAAATGAAAATAACCACCCAATAACTAGGTTGCATGTATAGTGGATCCACCAAATGGGTTTCAACATTTATGATAGAGTTAATGTGACTGCAAGCAGTGGTTGTGCAAATAACTGATGGCAGCAACATCACAGTGAAGACTAACCAGCCAGCAGAGATGGCAAGATTCCATGTCTAAAAAGGAAGCTACTGAACCTGCTGATGATGTCACCAAACCTGTTAAATCCAGAAATTGGCAAAGACACCCACTAAAGCATATGTATGACATTCTCCAAGGCTAATTTTGGCCAGGTGAGGGAATGTTATATTTTAACTTAACTCCAATTGATGGACAATACAGATTTCATCTTATCATAATTGGATTGGCCATTTATTGCCACACACCAATGGATATATGGATAAATAATGCATATTCAGTAGGAAAAACAGGCCAATGGGTGATGGTATTCCATGGATCTGATTGCTTTCTTATGGAAACAAATCTAGCTATAAATAGTAAGTCAAGTTGACATAAAGGAAACAACAATTTACTGTCAAACTTGAATGGCAGTACACTATATCATTAAATCAGTGGGATGAATTCATGTTAGAAGTGGAAAACTTTTAGAACCTAGATCAGATATAAGACAAACTATTGTAATACAACTGAAAATGTTATTGTAGATACACATAAGGCAAGCTGTCACAGAACAGCCAGAGATGTCAACCATACCTACTCATGAGACAAAGTATCATGGTACAGGTAAAAGTGATAGGAAAACCTAGAAAGGTACCTGAAGTCCCTTATATTAGTAATTGCATAGCAACTAAGTACTTTACCAAGCCAATAATATCAGGTGAAGGTATAACAAATGTATATATTGTAAATACTTATTTATATATTTGTTTAAATTAATATTTTATGAGTCTATATTTATTATAATCATGCAATAAATACAACAATAATTTTTCTCCTTTTTCCTGAAGGTTGATGGTGTTTTAGTTGTATTTATTGTTTGGACTATTTTCATCATCTGAGTATTGAATGTTTTTAGAAAATTTAACTTTATTTAAATATTCCAAATACATTCAACTGTTAGTAAAGCACTTTAAACAGGTTAATATATGCTCAATGTTTCATGAGGTATTATCCATCCCTTTTCTTCAGGTATTGCTGGCCTGACCAGTGACAGTACTAGCATGGAAATCAAACCTGAACTCCTAGATTCTTGAGTATTAAATTTTAAGCTAATGCTCTGAATGGCTCAGTGGGTTAGAGTGTTACATAAAATTCAATACTCAAAAATCTAAGGGTCTATGTTTGATTCCCAAGCTAGTACGGCGACTGGTCAAGTGAACAAGGGAAAGTAATCTCTCTCTAAAAGTTATGTGTATACTAACCTGCTACTACTAACAATTGAATGTATTTTGAATATTCAAATAAAGTTAATTTTTTCTAAATACATTCAATGCTCACATTAGATTATAGAAATAACAATAAAAGCAACTTTTCCTGGTTTGTAGTATTTAATAAAATATCAAGAAAAATATGCAGCAAAATGTATATATACTGAACTGACTTCAGACCTATATGTTTATATAAGCTGATGGGCTTGGATTGAAAATATTAAAATGTTTTCAGTTTAAGAATCGTAGTTTTGTAGGTAAGTGGAGATAAAAGG
The DNA here is from genome assembly GCA_028023455.1 of Epiperipatus broadwayi. NCBI lineage: Eukaryota > Metazoa > Onychophora > Udeonychophora > Euonychophora > Peripatidae > Epiperipatus > Epiperipatus broadwayi. Next base: position 67,501 of record JAQFVV010012972.1, read on the forward strand.
TGGCTGTTTCAGAGTTCATTAGATACTAAGATCTAGGTGCAGTCCTCTCAGATTCAAGGCTTCTCACTGACGAAGGCTACAAGCCAGAAACTAGTCTGGGGATATTGGATGAGTGGGCATTGGGTGGGAATTTTATGCACAAGTCTTCTGGAATACATTGATTACTCTAGCTTGCTGTGTGAGGCAATATGTATAGTGAGTTTTGCCTGTCTTATAATCTCATGAACAGTTTTCACACTTCACTAAAAGCTGAATGCCACTATTTTAGAATGATATAAAAGGGTTCCAATTAAATATAAACAGTGGACTTATAAACATAGGTATGTTGAACATCGTTAAATTGAAACTGGAATAATATTCTAAAATAAGTTTTATAGCTATTTTTAATGGCCATAATTACTTTTTTTAGGTAATAATAGCTCAATGCAATGAAGTACATATTAACAGTGTATTCAGTTAGGTTGATTTTGAGCTATGTATTTAAAGAAAAATTCTGATATTTCCTTATAATTTCCAGTTACCTTATTAAAGTTTTATTCTAATTATCACAGTTCCCAGATAATTAACATTTTAATCACTTCACTGTCGTTAATAATAGTTTAACTTCACATTATTTTATATACTGTGAAATTGAATTGACCAGATATGTAAATTAGTTGTTACTTATTTTATACTAACTAGTTTTTCTTACGCAAATAATAGTCAAGTTTTGAAAAAATTGATAGGAAAAAAACGGTATTCTTTTGGCTAAATCTGTATTTCGCTAATAATAACAGCAGACGCAAGAGGTCAGTATATGTAAGCATGCATAAGACTTTAACTAGAAGTCATAGGGCATCACATGATATCGACTTTATTCGGCAGTATAATAATGTATTAAATGCCATATTTTCTTTTTGTGACATTTAATTTGAAGTACATATTAAACTGAAAGGGACGTTTTTTCGTGTATTAATAATAAAACTAAATAAATGTTATTTTAAGCATAAGTTTGATATTAATTAATTATAAATCAAAAAACAAACAAACAATCAATTATTAAAGAATGAAATATTTATTATTGATTTTCAATGTTTAACTGCTTGTCTTTAAGCCATTGAAATTCTTGTTGGAAGAATTTAAGGAAAATTCTTTGAATTAGTGGCTTTCTCCGACAATAAACAGTCAAGGGATTGTCTGTTGAACAATCTGCAAAATAGGTAAAAAAAAATACCAACTTATTCATAAGTAATAAATTAACAATTATATATTTAATGAACCTAATTAAGAATACTTCTACATTTTAGAAAATATTAATAACAACTATTTACGTTTAAACAGATCAGCTAGATATTAAGATATTAAAACTGAATTCAAATCTTTTAAAAACACTGTTGTTTGAATGAAGATCAAGTCAGTACAACTGAAAATATAATTCCTGGCCAAAAGTACAGCATTGAGATCAGGAGAATAAAACAACGAGGAAGAAAAAATAATATTTAGTTTGTAAAGTGAAATACACTAAAAAACCCATAAATCTGATGAAGTAGTGACCATCCGTTTAATAATTACAATTTACATTAACAAAACTAGCAAATAAAAGAGTAGTTTTAAAAATGGCTATATAAACTGTAAATAGAAAAAAAAATATTATCTTTTGGCTTTAATTAAAGCATTATTTAAAATTTAAGATTCATTGTCACATAGAAAACCACATCGGCGATATAACCTGATGATTGATGAAGTCTAAGAGCAACAACAACGTAAACAAAAAATGAATCACAATTGTATTTACCGAAAGTGTCTTATAATTATAGTGTACTATACTCACTTTTTTATCAGAATTATATGTAAATAGTAATATGTAATTATAACAATAAAAAAAGCCGAATCAAAAAAGATACGTTTTTAAAATGTCTTTATATATATATATAATTACCAAATGTAGTCACTTAAGATGTAAATCGTAAGAAAATTCTAAACTTCAACAATCGGCCACTGATAGAGGATGTATTTCCCCTAGCTATTTATTGTTTGATCAGATTTCTTAAAATTATTCTTTAGTAATCTGAGATTCAACCATTTTTGAATAACTTATATGTCTCAGTGGATAATTCCTTTATTCAAACAAAATACGCTTTTACTCAATATAAGCTGAGCTTTGATTGTATGTATGTGTGGAGATGATAATCAGGACCAACTGACGAGTGCTGGTTTAGCACGAAATACCAATATTGGTGATTATTTATCTTTTCAACATGTGTGTGATCAACTGTATCAGAAATATGATGAGATAGCATGGATCATGTGAAAGTCTGAGTTCAAACCCTTGATATATTACATATAGAAAGTGCAGGTATGAAAGAGCTTTGTACTATAGAAAAAATTCATGTCCAAATATAGTGCTTTAATATCTGCCCATCCCTCATATATTTATTTATGTAAATGGATTATGTCCTGTACATGAGAGGTTAGAGTGACTTGTGGTCAACATGGGTAGGATGAGAAAGTTGACACTAAGGTGGGCTTTGAGCATTCCATCTTCAGATTTTCAATGAAGTGGATGGCTGGAGAGTTGTGGGGTGGAGTGATTTAAAGCCTGTTCATTAAAGTATGAAGATTGGTTATCTTAATATAAGCTAAACATTAACTGTATATATGTGTGGAGATGATAATCTGGACCAACCAACTGATGAGTGCTGGTTTAGCACAAAATATCAATATTGGTGATTAATTATATTTTCAACATGTGTTTGATCAAACATATCAGCAGTATGAGATAGTACAGATCGTTGAGGATCATGTGAAAGTGTAAATAAACTTTATTATAAACAGGCAAATATAACCTGTTTTGAAAGCAGACCAACAAATAATCAATTATAATTTTCAAACTGCAATGAAATTATGTATTGCTTACATAATAAAGCTAGCTATATAGGTTTACAAATGTAAATACTTGAAAGCAGCAGTCAATACCTAAATGATACCAATATCAATAACAATCTTAATCTGTTATCAAGTTGTCATTTTTAGTGTGTATATAATCATATTAAGCCACAGATACTGGTACAGTTTAGGTCTTGACTGCTTTCATGTATTTACATTCGTAAATAGCCTTGAGCACCATTAGTTTATTATCTAAGAATTGCATAGTTAAAGTTATAATTGTTTCCTTATTAGTCGCTTTCAGAATTTATACTTGTCTATTTAAAGTTTGTTTAAATTTCTTTGAATTAATAATCTCAATTTATTTAGTCAAATTGCTACTTTAGTGATTGTTATTGTTTAGATGTTGACTGCTTTCAAATATTATCACACTCTCACACATACATATATATTTATATAGACGAATGACACAACGGACCATTTGCAATAAACATATTAGGAAATTGCAAAAATCATTTTAATTTATTAAATTGAAACAACTTTAAAAACATAGTCTAGAAATTTCTAATTATTATGAAAATTTGTTAATAAACTGAAATCTATTATTGACAACTAAGCAAAACATTCCCTTGGTGGTTTGCTTTCTTTTGAGTAGATAACTCTACCTACTATTTTCCAATACAATTTATATATATATTGTGAAACATTTTTTGAAAAGATTACAGTTCTTTCAATTTGATAGACATATTTTTTAAAAATGATTTTATGGTTAGTTATGTAATAATAATTAAAATAAATAAACTTCTTCTGATTTAAAGTATTGATTATCTTTGAATTATTTAAAAATACTTAATTCAAAATTTTTATTTTTACATTTAGATTAAAAAAAAAACACCGTTTGAAAAATAATAATTCAAATTTGATATATTTTAATTCAAAAATTTTATTTCATCACATACTATACTATAACAGAGGGAGTAATATGACAGATGGCGTACTTCATCTATTCCAAAATCATTTTAAAATTGTTGTAATTTCTTAAATTGTATTTTAACAAAAGCTGAATATTATCAAACAATTTTAAACCCTGGAGCGAAATTCTGAATTACTTTCTCAATTTGCCTATGCATATCTCTATATTTGATAACTAAACGAAACATTCTTGCACTGGCTAATTTGTACTTAATTATATTAGTCACACGAATTATTATTCACTAATGTTTTACACACACACATATATATATAAATTGACAACTTTGTTATATGTACAAACACAAAATACAAATAATAAGTATTTAGTACATATTCACAAAAAAATTCACCAAGTATTTAGTAGCTTTAAAACTACTTAAATGTAGAAAATCCATTTAAAGTTTTATTAGACTTTTTTATATAAAATTAAATAATGCAATAATAATGAAATGTTTTAATTAAACTTATAGAAACACAGGTTTAACTTTTAAAAACCATTGAAAAAGTATTGATGTACACATTAATAGATTTTCGAGCGCAAAGTAACTTGCTATATATTAAACAAAATACAAATTACAAGTATATTAATAATTTTTAGTAAAATATTATTTAAAAAAATCATATAAAACTTTCAGCGATTCCTTTTTATTTTTAGATAATTTTCTATAAAATAAATACTTGTAATTTGTAGTCATGTAATGAAAATTACAGTGCGTGAGGGGGATATAGTCGAAACTTACAGTACAAAAATATTATTCATTAAAAGTGGTTAAAATCATAAAATTTTGGTAAACTTTATTCAAACATTTTCATTAACTATATATTAGGAAGTACATGGTTCACATGCACACTTTCAAAAGAGGCATACACTGTTACTCAAAATGTTTGATTAAATTTATAGTATCTGTATTAAGTCCTATTGTATATAGACATAAGTAAATCAAACTTAGGGAAAATATAGCCATCGATATGGGAACTGGTAAAATGCACAGCGCAAATTAGTTACACAATAGTCAGTTTGTCTATTCCTAAAACAAGACAAAATCGATTTTATAAATCGTATTAGGTAAAATTTATTACCCCCCCCCCCCCCCCCCCCCAGAAAGGGCCACACAACCACCAAAAAAAAAAAAAACCGCCCATTGTAAGGCACAAGGAAAGGGGTTTGTTTTGATTTTTAGTTAAGATAAAATGTTGAAATATTTTAATTTTTATTTTGAAGAAAAACAATAAAATTTAACTTTTAAAAACTATTAAAAGTGCCGCGTTATGCAAATTTCTTCTTTCTTGCTAAAGTTTGTGAAATTGAATAACAATTTTTTAAAAAAGAAAACTTTAGAAAGAGTTATTTAAAAAAATGAATAAATAATACATCAATTAATAAATTTTTTAATTGAATGAATGTATCCAAAAGGGAGGAAAACAAAAAAAACTGTGCTTACCAATAAAGAGTTAATCACTGAATATAACTTGAAAAAAAAAAAGAAAACCGTTCATCCGTCTGTCTTATATAGTTGGCGGTAAAAAATGACTGCGGTCATATCTGATAGGCAGCATTTAGTAAAATCGTGATAATGTTAACCAATCAAATATCAGGTTTACAAATGATGACAAAGTATAAGGTTGTGATAAAACACTCTTTAAACATAGCAAAATGTGTGCATGTGGATAAAATGAAATGAGAAAGTTAAAAAATATTGTAACACATAATTTGCAATGGCTATGAATTAAACAAAATCCACCAGACAACAAGTTTGTGATGGCTATTAAATGAAAACGTAATTAAAAGCTTATCTAAGGAAGGTGTTTGAAAACAGTGGAGTAACTTCAACAACAAATATAGCTGGCGGACACCAAAATGACAACAGGCCATTGTAATAAATAGTCCAGTTTTTCATCGGACAATCAGTTCAGATAACAGTTCAGATTACAATCAGTCAATTTATCATGTATCCAGAATCAGAGACCATGCAGTGTTGAGCAGCTTTTAGGAATAAATGATCTTGCTTCAGCCCTTAGTCTAATGGAAGATCAGCAATTTGCCCAGTAAAAGTGATGTCTGCATAACAATCTGAAGCTGCCTGATGTCTAACTGTATTTAAGAAATACTAAACATAAAACCTAGAATCCAGCCAGCTGGAAATATTTTCATGTGAAGTAACAACCAGCAAAAAGACAAAGTCATATTGAGAATAAAGTCAACAGCAAACAGCAAGAAGTATCCATGTTCTAAAATCCTAGGTAACAACATTTTCTTATTTCCATTTAAAGTAGCCATTGCAATAATTGGAAGCCTCCCAGAGTCAATTAATAATGAACTCTATGGCATGCATAAAAAACTATTGATGTGCATGTTTGTGAAATGTATATATTAATGCTTTAGGATATGTTATATTGATTTCATGTATATTGAATGTCAAATATTATTTAATTCTTTGTTATATTATATTGCTATTGTATAAGTGTGAGCCTGAAGTTATGATAAGTCTTTGTTCATTTAAATAAGTTTCATATACAGTAATTAAAAGTAGAATAATAAATGTTTAGTTAAATAAATTATTTTGAAGCTTAATTTTGTCGGTCAATTCTTTTTACCACTAATTAAAGCAATAATTTGTGAATATATTACAATAGACTGAGCTAGTTATGGGATTGTCTTAGGTGTTGAATTAGTTGCCATTGTTCAAAGCACGTTGTTTGCTTTGGTAATTAACTGGCACCCGGGATTTACTCCGAAACAAAAAAGTGCTTTGAATGTGGTGTTGAATTCAACAGTCGAGAAGAAATCTGTTTCCTTCAAATGTGGTCAGTTAGATATATTTTACATATATATCTCCTGGCTTGGATACAGGTCCTCTTTGAGTACTCTCTTCTCTGCCTAAGCGGCGGTGGTGGAGCAATACGTACATTGCATCCAGTGAAAATCAAATATATTAAAAATAAATTGTCTCATATTTTTATAAAAGTTTGCAAGTATATTTCATAATATTATTTTATCTAAAGAGTTAAAGTAGATAGATTTTGTTTACTTCCCCATAAGTGATCTGCCTCTCTTATAAATCCACCACCCGGTTCAATATCAAAAGTTGGGTGAACATGTGAACTAAAATATTATTCAGGTTTTAGTAACAGAATCAATCAATTGTAATTTCAACGTAAAGCAAATTAAGCATACCCTTTTATCACTTTTCATGACAAAAATTGATATCTTGTTTAGACCACAGGAGGGCATTTCTGGTTGACTACAATATATGCTTCCTTTGTTTTATTCTTTTGTTTTGATTTTCTTTCAAGCATTTCTTTCTATTGCTTATACTTTGAATACTAATACTTGTATATTTTGCATGATTTTTTACACTTTAATTTTCTCATAAAATATTGCTATACTTAATAGAAGAGCGATACAGAGAGTTCAGGCCATTTAAAGAAGTATAGAGAGACTCATATTAGGAGCAACAAGAAAAGATCGAAAATGCAGTATATGGGTAAGAGAACAAATGGGTGTTACTGACCGCTGAAATAATTAAAAGATTGAAGTGGAGTTGGGGTGGATATATTGCTAGAAGAGATAATAATTGATGGACAATTGAAATCTTAAACTGGATTCCAAGAGATTGTAAAAGATCCAGAAAGACCACATGCAAGATGGATGGATGAAATAGGAAAGTGTGCGGGAATGGTGTGGAGACGAGAGATCGGAGAAGATGAATTGAACTTGGAGAGATCTTCATAATGCAGTGGATTAATAATGTTTGCCAATGATGATGATGATAATGTGATTAGAAATAAAATTTATTCAAAAATTATAACTTGTAGAATATTATAAATGAAAAGAAATCCTTAAGTATTTGCTTGCTTTGTTTCAAACATTCCTTTTTTTTGTTTTGATTTAGAAAGTTAAAAAAAAAAAACATATACACTTTATCTATTTTCTTTACACATTTATTACTTTTTTTTCTAAAATATTGCTCTTATCTATTCAGAGAAATAATGTGATTAGATATAGAATTTATAGTTAATATAAATGAAGAGAAACAAATCATTGTAAGGCTGCAGTTTATGATTGGCTAAAAATATTGTTACTGTTTTACTGCTTGAGAAATCTTTTTATCTTATTTGAAAAAATATAAATAAAATTTGAACTTTTAGATTATACTTCGTTAACTTTTGTGTATTTAAAGAAAAATTCGTTCAGGTATTATAAGCTATTTTTTAAATAATTTTGATTTTAGTAATTCAATTTTGTTATAGTTGATAAAATAGAAACACCCACAGAACACACCTCAATGTTCTTAAAATGTTTTTTTTTTCATGTTCCAAAAATAAAAATCAAACTTTTAAAAATTAGTTTCATTTATGATGGATATATCTAACGAATAATTCAAAATTCATGAACATATAATAAAGAGTAATGGTAAAATTGAACATATTTGAACACTTTAGGGCTGTACATTTGGTTCGACATTTCCTACCATTACCACCAGGGGGAACAACAGTAAACAGATAGTTTAGAAAATTCAATTTATTAGACTTTTTAAGAAAATTATATTTAAAATTTTTTTTAAAAAAAGCATATTAACTTTAAATTTTGACAAACTATTTTTTCTTAACCACATACTATATATATGGCAGTAAGTTCGTAGCATACGCTAGTTTTCAAGAATGATACTGTTAAAATCCAATATGTTTAAATTTATAACTCATATAATAATAATTCACTCATATATAGTCATAAATGAAACTTAGGAATGTTTTTTTTTTTTCTATCGGTTGTAAAATATTCAATAAAATCCTAGGGGAAACAAACTCTTACGATGGGGCATTAAGATTTGAAGACGCATGGCCAATCTTAGAATCACAATAGTTTGTTGATTCTTCCTAAGACAAAATTGATTTTATATATATCTAAATTTAAAAAAATTAACTAATTAATATAAAATAATCAGATGTTTTAAAATCATTTTCTTAATTACTATCAATTAGTTTTAATTTTTAAAAACTACTAAAAGGTATCGAGTTATGCAAATTGTGTGTTTAGCATTCGTTGAAGTTGAAGAATAATTTAAATAAATAAAAAACAGTGGAAAGAGATAATTAAAAAAAAGATAAGTAATTTAATACATCATTTTCTGGCTTTATGTAATAATATCCGGCGAAAAATACAACGATCAATATTGACACCAACATTTGAAAATAAAATACGCCATGTCGGTTTAGTCTGTTTGTCTATTCGCAAAATATAAATTCATTTCACAAATCCTATTCGAGAAAATTAACTTATGATCTTGCAAATAAGTTTTAAATACGCTTTTTTTTTGCTCTAATAAAAAACGATTAGTGTTAGCTTTTTATAATATGCAAACTTTTAGTCAATTAATCTTCTTTTTTTTTTTAAGTGTCATAGCATCGGCCGGGACGTGAACCCGCAACGCAAATCCTCAACCCGGGCAACTGCAAGGCATTCGCGCTGACCTCTCGACCACCAATACAGGACTTTAGCCACGTGTTCAACATAAATTTAAATAATTTAAAAATAATTTAAATTTAAAAAAAAAAAACACTTTAAAAATAGTTATTTAATTAAAAAGTCAACAAATAATACAATTATGTAAATTAGTTGAAGTTTGTAAATACCATGTACGCATTTTTTTAAACTCGATACCAAAGGTTGAAAATTTGGCACCAGAAAATCGACTTATCTTTGCATTGTATCGCATAAAAAATAGATAAATCAATTTCATAATTTTAATCCATTTACTAAATTAAAATGTAAAAGTTAATCAAACATGCTTACAGCTGCTAAATATACTTACTTGGTAAAACAAAATAATAATGCAGAATGGTTATGCCGTAGCTTGTTAACTAGAAGCAATTCAAGTATGTTGTCACTGCGGTCTTATCTCAGTAGCCAACATTTAGTGAAAATGTGTTAACCAATCAAACATCAATCATAGGCAATCTTACTAATGACGTCGACGACAGAATGTGGTCATGATAAACTCTCTCTCTCTCTCTCTCTACATATATATATAAAGAGGATGATATTTATGGGCTTTTATATATGAAAATATGCAGAATAATAATGAGGTAAAGAGTTAAAAATGGTTTTAGTATATATTCAATAAAAAATTAAAAATAAATAAAAAGAAAAATGTCCCATTTGTAACAAACGGGTTCGAATGCGCGTATGTGATATATTACTAATTGCTAGTGTTAATGTGGAGCGACTATGTATAAACAAAAAAATATATATATGTAAATGGTCATTCGAACCCTGTTACAAGGAGTGCGAAAGTTATGTGTGTATGTATATGTAAATATAGTGTATGTGCGAGTGTACAATATACGTATGTAGTATCGGTGATGGTTACAATCAATTATATATGTAGAGCTGTATAAAGTGTAATTGATTATTCGTATATATTTTATCCGTTAAGTTTTTTTTTTGAGTTTTAATAATATTGTCGGTAACACGTGTTTTCTTTTGTTGAGTAATCTCTTGAACATATGAGGACCGAAATAGAAATGAATTAATTGCTGTAGGCAGTTTAGTTAATAACTGGCGTCGGGAAGTCTGAAAACTGGTCAGGTGGGTATTTTTTGAAGAACAATGGAAGAACTGGTCAGTGGCGTACGGATACACAGAGAGAATTTTGAAAAGTTAAAAGTGAAAACAAAAGAACTTTTTGTTGTGCTCGAAAGGAGATATAAAAAAAAGAGAAAAGAGAGACGCGGCTTGAACTCCAGATTAGGAGGACGTGTAAAATATTTCTTAAGAAGTTTTAATATTTTTTTTTTACCCAAAATGTCGGGGTAATTCTATAGTGCGGGTTTCGTTAATCGGCCCAGTGGACACTCGTCGTGAAACTCACCTGAAGCGGACTTACGAACTGCGTTAATAAAATAAAGAAATTTTGTTTCATCAAAGAAATGGTGACGAAAGATCTTTGAAAATTTGGACCTTTTCGCAAAGCGAGTGAATCAACTACTCCACCTCTGGGATATGCTATTCGATATACCCTATTGGAACTATTTGCCATCCGTTATATCTACCAGACCAGTTTTCTTGGCAAGGTATAAATGCGGACTTGTCTTTGATCGCGTGAACTAAGGTAAAGTGACGTGGCACAAAATATGTGTTCAGTGAATGTATCTTAATAAAGAAACTAGTGTTACCTCAATATTAATTACTATATTAAGTCTCTTTTAAAATTAAATAAATGACAACATTAAATAAACAGCTCTGATATATATATTTGCACTATTTTGATGCGTGTATGAATTATATATATGTGTGTGGATCAGAATAAATGGGCTGTGCGCTTGAATATTGATATTTATATGCGTGTATAAATGGGATTTATTGGTAATGGGTATGGTCGTGAATAGAATAAACCCCGATAAGATCCGGGTTAGATTAATGGATTTTATCCAATAAACTATCGCATATAATAATAGACATGTAAGACGTAGTTAGTTTTGTTTTAGCTTTGTTCTCTAGTTAGACTATCGTCCCCAAACCCTGAGATTGAGCTGGTTCGGTGCGCTACCATAAACAGATATACATACCAGAACCCTTATTTACGTTTTCGATGAGATAATTCTTATCTACGGGTAAGATTGGCGCGTGAGATGGAATCAAACCATGCTCACAAATATCTTTATTCGAAGCTTCGGGTTAAAGCCAACAATGGCGGTTTTATATTATATCGGTGGGTGTTATAATGGCGTCCCAACTAACGGGGCTGCGAATGTTAGAGAACGGGCATTTAAAGGGCATCCTAACGTAACGTAAAAGAGCTCACAAACGAGAGTGGATTTTTTTTTTTAAAAAAAAAAAGGGAAAGAAAAGGGAAAAATAAAAGCGATAGTTTGGTTATAAATCGGAAAGAGTTTGAACACATATTTGAAAGATAGTAGATGGGCATATTTTGCGTGGTGAATGTACGGATAGAAAAGTTCTCGAGTGGTCAAAGGGGAAATAGCGTTGATGTATGTCTCGTGATATATATATAAAGTCATGGGTTAGAAAATAGAGGTTAAGAATTTATCTAACATTGAGATATTATAAAACGATATCGTTCAATAGGATAAGAAGAAGGGACAAAGGTCTATCAGGTGGGTCATGCAGGGACCACTGGAAGCCGGGGTGACGAACCTGGCACGTTTAACCTTAATAGTGATATATAAAAAAAATGAAGCCAAAAAATAAACAGAATGGGGAAAAGCAGAAGGCGACGGAAGAGAAGGAAATAAATATATCGGAGAGGATTTTAGAAAGATTAGAAGGTCTTGAACTCCGATTTCAGGAGATAGAACGGAGACTAGGGATAGAAAGCAAGGAAAGGGCGGAGAAACCTGACGATAAAGAAGTAAAAGGAAGTTTAGATGAAGGGGAGAGGGATATAAAACAGGGACCGAGGTCTAGTGAGACGGAAAGACCGGAGCATATGGGAAAATGTAAGGATGTGGCGGTACACAACCACGTGAACCATTTTTTAAAGGTACGACCGTTTGAAGGCCAAATGGGGGAAGCTCCCGTGGAACATCTACGGAGCCTACGAAGATACTTTGGCATGAATCCCATGCCAGAGGAAGGTAAATTGGTGGTAGCGTGCAGCCATCTAAGTGGGAATGCCCAAGAGTGGTGGGACTCATTGTCCCAACAGCCCACAACCTTCGAGGAGTATCAGAGGAGGATACGAGAGACCTTCTGGTCGGAAGACCGCCAGGAACTCGTGCAGTACCAAGTGATGCGAGAGAAATATGAGGAAGGAAAGGAAGAAAATTTTTCTCAATTTTTTCATCGCCAAGTGGCGAGACTAAGGACACTGGACGCGTGTCACCTGTCTGAAAGCCACATCATTCGAATTGTAAGGCACAATATGCCTATGAACGTGGAAAGAATGATGTTGGGGATGAGGAAGGCATCCATCGGAGAAATGGCAGAGCTGCTTAACGCTCTGGATATGAGTATATATGACCATAACACACCGTTGGAGCGATGGAAGCAAGTTAAAGATATGCCAAATATTAAATTTGGGATAGAAGAAGGACACACCAGCGGGAATGCCACGCATAGAAAAGGTGGTGATGATAGTCACAGACCGAGATGGCCATACGAACCGGAAGCTCGACGTCCGCCGGATAAGCCAAAGTTCGTCCAAGAAAAGGGACCGTGGGCACCGAAACAGAAAGGTGATCCCGGGGAAAGTAAAGGATAGAAAGAAAAGTCGTTTAAGAAGCCGTTCAAATACACAGAAGGTATTTGAAGGCTATCGCACCAGGGGGGTATGTAACAAACGGGTTCGAATACGCGCGTATGTGATATATTACTAATTGCTAGTGTTAATGTGGAGCGACTATGTATAAACAAAAAAAAAATATATATGTAAATGGTCATTCGAACCCTGTTACAAGGAGTGCGAAAGTTATGTGTGTAGGTATATGTAAATATAGTGTATGTGCGAGTGTACAATATACGTATGTAGTATCGGTGATGGTTACAATCAATTATATATGTAGAGCTGTATAAAGTGTAATTGATTATTCGTATATATTTTATCCGTTAAGTTTTTTTTTTGAGTTTTAATAATATTGTCGGTAACACGTGTTTTCTTTTGTTGAGTAATCTCTTGAACATATGAGGACCGAAATAGAAATGAATTAATTGCTGTAGGCAGTTTAGTTAATAACTGGCGTCGGGAAGTCTGAAAACTGGTCAGGTGGGTATTTTTTGAAGAACAATGGAAGAACTGGTCAGTGGCGTACGGATACACAGAGAGAATTTTGAAAAGTTAAAAGTGAAAACAAAAGAACTTTTTGTTGTGCTCGAAAGGAGATATAAAAAAAAGAGAAAAAAGAGACGCGGCTTGAACTCCAGATTAGGAGGACGTGTAAAATATTTCTTAAGAAGTTTTAATATTTTTTTTTTTTACCCAAAATGTCGGGGTAATTCTATAGTGCGGGTTTCGTTAATCGGCCCAGTGGACACTCGTCGTGAAACTCACCTGAAGCGGACTTACGAACTGCGTTAATAAAATAAAGAAATTTTGTTTCATCAAAGAAATGGTGACGAAAGATCTTTGAAAATTTGGACCTTTTCGCAAAGCGAGTGAATCAACTACTCCACCTCTGGGATATGCTATTCGATATACCCTATTGGAACTATTTGCCATCCGTTATATCTACCAGACCAGTTTTCTTGGCAAGGTATAAATGCGGACTTGTCTTTGATCGCGTGAACTAAGGTAAAGTGACGTGGCACAAAATATGTGTTCAGTGAATGTATCTTAATAAAGAAACTAGTGTTACCTCAATATTAATTACTATATTAAGTCTCTTTTAAAATTAAATAAATGACAACATTAAATAAACAGCTCTGATATATATATTTGCACTATTTTGATGCGTGTATGAATTATATATATGTGTGTGGATCAGAATAAATGGGCTGTGCGCTTGAATATTGATATTTATATGCGTGTATAAATGGGATTTATTGGTAATGGGTATGGTCGTGAATAGAATAAACCCCGATAAGATCCGGGTTAGATTAATGGATTTTATCCAATAAGCTATCGCATATAATAATAGACATGTAAGACGTAGTTAGTTTTGTTTTAGCTTTGTTCTCTAGTTAGACTATCGTCCCCAAACCCTGAGATTGAGCTGGTTCGGTGCGCTACCATAAATAGATATACATACCAGAACCCTTATTTACGTTTTCGATGAGATAATTCTTACCTACGGGTAAGATTGGCGCGTGAGATGGAATCAAACCATGCTCACAAATATCTTTATTCGAAGCTTCGGGTTAAAGCCAACAATGGTGGTTTTATATTATATCGGTGGGTGTTATACATTATAGTTAAAAGTATCCAAACTCTAGAACACAAAATAAAACAGAAAAATTCGAAATAGCAATCAAACTAAATTATCATCTAAACTTTCATGAACTTATTGCAGGCACAAGTAAGCATAATTTATTTGTATAACATTTCAAAGTAAGAAGACGATATCGTATGATGAATAATTTCATGAAGCCAATTATTAAATGTAAACTGTTAACACATTCTGAAAGGTTATGAGAAAACTCACAATGCAATTTTAATTTAAAACCAATGCCCGCGGAACTGTCTGGAATTTCATATTATTAGAGACTTCACCAGTGAAGTAAGTGATTGGTAAAAGAAAAACAAATATTTCAGAAGTGAAATTACGGACATATAATTTATTTGTTAAAATGGCGGAATGAAAAAATATAAAACAGATTGTGGAAGACAAAGGATTACAGCTAGAGAAATTGATAACAAACCGGACCATAAAGAAATAGTGAGGACGCATTGATTGGCGGAACTACAGAAGAACGGACCATTGGAGTAACGAGAGAATCAAGCCAATGAACAGATAAATCTGTGAAGGTGTGAAGAACGTCAGACAGCAAATAAAATACTTTATATATATACGTATTGTAGAGTAATTGTTTAAAAGTAGCGTGTACTTAGAATATTTTACGTTTTGAATAAACCTATATAATGTTGTAAATAATAAAATGGAGTGAAAGTTTTTTTTTTTTTTAATACTTAATACTCGACAACAAGCATCAAATTATCTTTGCTACAAATTCGAATGATACATTCTTATTGTACTGGCAATTTATACAAGGTGGGAAACATGTTTTTTCATAATAATCATCATCAGGAAATCCGATTCGCTGACGTCTTTTTTCATAAGTCATAGCATCGACCGGGACGCGAACCCACAACCGTCTGCAACCAACTACTTGCTTGCAAGGCAGCTGCGATGACCTATCGGCTATATTTCACTTCTCAGAATACATAATTTGACTAACTTATATAAACAAATGCATCCAAACTTTTTATGTTTCGAAGATTTGAAATATTAAACAAATTATACCAAAATTTTCATTAGAGAATTAAAAACATGCATAATCACTTTTATTCAATATTTTCTACTCAAATATTTAAATATAGTCGGAATTAGAGGCATATATAAAAAAAAATTAATAGAAATAAGCCCATTTAAAATTAGAACAGTTAATAGTTTTGGAATTATATTAACCTTTCAAATAATTTCCTTAATTAACTAAATAATATATATATGAGGAAAGGGATAACCCATCAGATGGCACATTTGCCCGTTTGCAAGACCGTTAGGAGATAACTCATCTTGTTTGAAGTCAATGACTCCGCTATAATGCATAGAATTCAGTTTAATTGCTACAAATTCAAACGATGCTTCTTTATTCTGTATACTCCACACTTCTTTAAAAAAAAAAATGCAGTTTGCCCGTTTTAAAAACAAATGCGTAAAAAATTATTCTTCTTTAACTTTTTTTTTAAACATAAACACTACTTCAGCTTCTAAAATTTAATCACTTTTAGATTCAACATTTTCTTAATTTTTAATCAAATATTACAAAGCCGGACTCAATATATGAAATTAAATAAACGAATTTAATTAAAATTATAAATATTTAAATTAAAGATTATATTACCTAACATGCTATAAAAAGAACATTAACCGTTATAGTTTGATAAATTGTATTCAAATAGTTCCTTAATGAATGAAATACTATATATATAATGGAAAGGATTCAGATGGCACACTTGCTGTTTGGTAGAACATTTATGATATTAGGGGAGTACATTAATTATTTAAATATCTTAAATTGTTTGACAAAGGCCTCATACTATCAAAGAACTAACAATAGGCGCGAAATTCATTACTTTATCAGCTGTTACAATTATTAGCGTCATTGATAACAAACAAAACATTCCCGTGGAGGCTTAATTGTTACAATATTGTCTTCGAGCTAAACAACTTTCTATATGTATGCAGTGGAGTATTTTTCGAAAACAAAATTTGATTAACTTGTTAAATATGCAAAGACAAAATATTAAAATATTGGTACCTATTTATCAAAAAAAAAAACAACAACAACAACAAAAAACAATTATTTTGTGTTCAATTGCATTTATACCCATTATTGGCAATTCATAAAATTCCAGGTAAAATATCTCCATAAGTTATCGGCACAGAGATTTGAAAATAAATTGGGCAATAGACTGTTTCTGCACTTCCTAAAACAAAATTGATTTTATAAATATTATTAATTAATTAACTGAATTAAATTAACTGAAAGATATTGAAATATTTGTAAAAATTAAAAAAACAACAACAGACTACTAACAAGTGCCGAGATATGCAAATTATTTAACATTCGGAAAATTGAAAAATAATTTAAATATATACATAGAAAGACTCGTTTAATTAAAGAAAAAAAAGAAAGAATACATAATACATTAACTTATGTAAAATTAGTTAAAATATGTGTATTTTGTTAAAAAGTAAAAGACAAACATCCAGAATGAGAATGTGACGTGAAAAATTGTTTATATTACTTACAATAACAATAATAAGACAAAGGTGTTAATCTTTTTCACAAGCACCTTAAACGTTTGTTTAATAGCGAAATGATGTAGTTTTTGACTATAGAGATAAGAGCGGCCTTCCTATCTTTAACCTAAATTCTGATTTATACAGGCCAATCCGAAACATCTTGATTTGAGAGCTGAAGTTACTATTGTCTTCACATTTAAATATTCTATTTGCTTTGACAAATTAATTTGCGATTTACATTAAGATCTTTTTTTTTTCATCATAGTTTTTTAATAGAAATATAGATACTAATGTAACGTTTTGATTATTTATATTTAACTAAGCGCAGAGGAAGTTTCTATATTCCCATTAAAAAGATCTTAATATTAACTCATTGTAAATCGCCAGAGATTAATTTGTGAATGAATATAGTGGACTTAAATGTGAAGAGAGTAATATCTTCACGCTCTCAAATCAAGATGCTTCAGAGTGGCTTATATAAATAAAAAATTAGGTTAAAGATAAAATGGCGCTCTTATCTAAAATCCCTATCTTGTGTTGAGGTTTGAGAGGTTCCTCTATAGTCAAAAACTACATCGTTTGTCTATTATACAAACGTTTAAGGTGCATGTGAAAAATGTTAAAAGCTTTCTCTTTCTAATTACAGATTTCCAGTGCGCTTGATAAATAATCAGAACTTTGCACAATAATAATAATAATGTAATTACCAAAAAGAACTAACCGCTAAGTATTTGCCTGAAGGTTTGTGATGATGGTATATTATTAGATGTGTTATGTTGGACTATTTCCATCATCTAAAAGTAAATTTTGAATGTATAGAAATTTTTTTAAATTTTATTTAAACTATTCAAATACAAACAACTTATTAGTAATTTGTGTGTTATTATTACTAAGAAGTTGTTTGTACTTGAACAATTTAAATAACGTTAAAAAAATTTCTATTGTTTGTATTTGAAAAGTTTAAAAACAGTTTACAAAATTTTCTATACAAGTCAACATCCACTCTTAGATGGTGGAAATAGTCCAACATAGTTTGAAAAAAAAAGAACAATTAAACAATTGTGACTTGTCTCTTATCAAATTAACTCCATGAATAGATCTTATCTTAATATCAACATTTAGTCGAAAGTGTTAACCAATAAAATAGCAATCTTACTAAGGAAGTCATAAGAATGTGGTCACCATTAGTATAGAGAACGTTATTTGTGGGATTTTATTTTTTACAATTATATGAGCAGGAACAATTCAAGGGACAATATAAAATTAAACAGAAAAATTCGAAACCTTAAAGTTAAACATTAAAAAGTATTTATAAATTTTCATTAATTTATTGCTGGCCAAATAAGAATATGTTTATATTTACAATATTTTTATATTGTTAATTATTTTCATTGATTTAAATAATAAATCAAAATTATAAAATTAATAGGAAATTATCATTTAAATTTTTTTGAACTTATTGCAGACCCAAATAAGGATGATATATACTTCTATAATAATTGAAACTAAGATCTGTTTTATTAATTAATGATAAACAAAGGAAGTAAATACCCCCCCCCCCAGTTATAACTTAAAAGCTTTCTAAACGTTGAACAAAGAATCAAGAACAGAATGAATCCACCTATTCTTGGTAACTCTGATGTTTATAAACATATCTTTGTCAACATTATTGGTAATCCAGAAAGAAATCAATTTATTAACCAGATGGAATATATATGAGCTATAGTTAATTTAAAATATGGATCACTTTCGTTATTGGTCAAGCGAAGTAAAACTCTGAAACTTTTAATTGGTCAAGTGAGAAACTTTTTGATACAAATATTTTCATCTTTTAATATATATTAATTTTAGTTTCATTTTCAAAAAGTATATTAATTATTTGTAATGTTAGGAAAGTAAACGAAAGTTATTTCAAAAATATATTTTTATTTGTATTTTATAGAAATATTCAAAAGTGGAAAAATCAAAGAAAACATTAAGAGCAAATTAGAAGGATTGTAAATGTCATTTAAATCCCTCCCAGAGTTCATGTTACGAATTTTTTAAGAATTTTTTAGGAAAAATCTTAACGTCTTTCTCAAAATAATTATACTTTCAGCATATTATTAAAAAATACACCAAAAATACATTATAATGCCAGAAAAATATTCTAAAACATTAATCTTTGTTTGAAAATCAAATAAACAGCTTGGAGCAATCTAACCTCTTGACAAGATGTCAAAAATTGCTGCTATGGCTGGTTTCTTTTTCAAGGCTGGTTTCTTTTTCAATTTACAATTGTGTAAAGTATACAATTTTTTAATAAAACCTTATTACTTTTGTAAAATAACTATATTTTTATCAGATTTTATGAAAATTATTTATAATATGTACGAAACATAATAAAAAAACACTCCAAAATATATATTTTCATTTTAGTGGTGGAAAAATATTTAACAGAATCATCAGCCAATAAGAATTGAGAATAGATTGGGAATAGATTATCCAACCAATCAAAACTGGCCTTCTTCTTTTGTTCAACTTAAAAACCTCCTAGTGTTGATTTTTTACTTGTAAAATAATTCAGAAGATGGCAACATCTTATAGGCCTTGCTCTAAGCTTTAATACGGGTATTTTTTCATCAATGTAACTAAAAAATTGGCTGAGTTAGAGCAATCTAAAGGTGACAACCGCGATATCGCGGTTCAGGCTATTAAAGTGTTAATTAACAATAAGCAAAGAAAAATGGTGCATAACCCATTAAACATATGTACTGTTAGCATTTCTGAAAGGCTCAGAAATATAACTATTTAAAATACCTAAATTTCTAGGTTTTATATAAGTGAAACTTGAAGATTAAATTTTTTTTATTTATAATTTAAAACTATGATTAGAAGTATTTATAAGTGCCATTTAAAAATTATTTAGATGTTTAGTGGCTTACTTTAGGGTATAATTAATGATAGGATATGGGGGTGTCTTGTTATAAACATAATCAGTTCAGTTTGAGTTGGTGCTAATTTGTTTTGTTTGTTTACAAATAAATAGACTTGTTTTGAGTGGTTCTCTAGTTCATTTGCTTTACACATATTTTAATTTATAGAATAAGCAGTGAAATATGTTTCACTCATCATCATTAAAATAGCCATTTAGTCATATCAGTTCAGTGTCTATAGTGCATTGTTAGTAAATATTCATGTATGTCAATATCATTATTCAACTTCATTTTTCATTCATATGCTTCATTAAATATCCCATTTCATACCCAAATATTTAATTTCATAAATAATAGTGTCTAAAAACAGCTTAACTACATCTTAAGTGAATTAATTGAGCAGTGGATTAATGAATTATTAAACAATAATTATACTAGAAAATATTTTATTAAAGCAATTGTTATTAATTTTTATTCTGTTGTTTTAAAAGTACAGAATATTTAATTCTTAATTCAATTTAATATTAATATTTTTTTTTCTTAATTTAAAAGACAATGATTTTTTTTCCCCCACTTATTTTTTTTTTTCAAGACAAAGTTTCTTGCATAAATTAAGTCTTGATTTCTGCCTGGTGATCTTTGAACTTTCAGATATTTTGTACTATTGGAAGAAAAAGTGTGAGGTAATCTTTTAAAAAAATCTATAAAAGGACAACTACTCTAGTCTTATACACACACACTCTCCACTCCTCCACTTCAACAACTAACTACTAAATGCTAAAAGATCTTCCAATACTGTTTCATTTTAGCAAAGTTTAATAGTATAATTTTTTTTTTCAAAGTTCAAGCTGGATGTTTAAAATTTAATATTTGTTTACAAATATGAGTACTTAAACCACCAAGAGATACGTCAATTTTTATAGCTGACTGTTTAAATTTTCCAACTGTTGTTTGAAATGCATGTAAGTGTTATGTTATATTATTCAAGTTAAATTATTACTATTTAAGAAAATGGGAATGCATGATAGGATTATAAATTTATTTAATTTAAATTTAAACTTAATGGGAAAGAAGAAAAGAATGTTTGTTTATTTTCTAAAATTCAGTTTCTTAAGTTTTAATCATATTATTAATGGAATAATTGCAACATGCATCATTTATACGTGGAAAAGGTGTGAACTTTTATTGAACATTTCCAGAACTCTATTTAATAAGTTTCATGCTAATTGTAAAAGAAAATTTAAAAATATACATAAGAATTATATAACTTTATCATCATATTTATTAGAACAGTGGCATAGTTATTTCTACTTTTACCTATTGAAAAGAAAAAAATACAAGATTAAATATGTCATTGAATGTACTTTAACCCTTTAACTGTCCGATCTTACTTGTTCTTCCAGACTAATAGGAGGAATGAATTTATAAATGGATAAAGTTATATGACATTGCTGTATTAATATTGCCAATTAATTCATCTAAATAAATATTATTAATTAAATAACTATGTGCATTTCCGAATGGCTTTATAATTGTGAAATCAAATTTTAAATATATCCTAGGAATGAAGTACAAACTTCTATTTTATTTGCATTGTGAAATATTCATTGCTTAATTAATGAAATTCCATATAATATCAACAGCAATTCATTAGTTGATAACTAAGAAACATTGAATCTGCTCTTATGGATTTAAAAAAATATTGTTTTGATTTTCCTGCAGGAAATGTGTTGTTCTGTGTCAATATTTATCCTTGTGTGTTTACTGTTTAGTATTACTTTTATTCATTTGGAGACATGACAAAGGAAAGTCATGTACTAACTATCAATAAACTTTTCATTTTCATTAAGAAGAAAGAACTTTATTATTATTTAATAGTGTTTAGACAGATATTAGTTATGAAATGTTTTATTATTTTATCTGTTATTATCATATGTATATTTTTATTCTTCAAGAACATCTCGTTAATGGCATAATGAAGGAATACATTATGGTGGTAATTTTTTTTTTATTATTGTTATTATTTTAATATAAGTTTTGGTGGTGTGTTAGTAACACACACATGCATGATAAAAAAATGGAAGAGTCTATTTATAGTTTGAAAAGGGTAAATAATTATTTTAAAAGAGTTTCATTGTATAAAATCTTATCGTATATATTTTTTTTTATAGATTAGAAAATCAGTATTTTTAATAATTATTTCATCTATAACATAAAGCTTTATTATTTATTTAGGTCTAAAATATTTATTTTAGATTTGGGCTAATGTAAATGCACTATATAAAAAAATTATTTTGTCTTACTTGCCAATAAATTCATTGCTTTATTTTCCAACTGTTATTAGTATGTTACTAAGTCCTAAATAGTGTATTATCAGATATGAAATATTTTTTATTGCTTTACAATTAATAATTGATATTTTGACAGTAGTTCTTTGCTACTGGGAATTGAATAGTCTGTGTATTATTGTGCTGGTATATGTGTGTCTATTATTAAATTTAGCTATAATCATATGTTAATTGCAAGTACAAATGATATATAATCAATTGGTTTCAGAGGAAGAGGATGGTTAATTGTTTGGAAGGATTAGAGATGTATTTAAGTGAGAATTGTTGTTCTTTATTATGCTTGAATGGAAAAGTATTTTTTGTGGCTATATGTAGTACAGTTAGCAATGTTTTATAGTATTTGTGGGATTGAGTAAGCTCTCCCTTTTTATTTGAATATTTAAACATGGGTAGATTGCCTAGTGTAGTGTATGGGATCATGTAATCCTTTCTTTTCTGTGTATTGAAGTATTTTGATAGGAGTAGATTAAATCCTCCAGTTTTGATATTTGGTATTATGAATTAAATTATATGAAGTCAAGTATATTATTCCCCTGATTATTTGGTGAAGAGATGTATTCCCATCAGTTTATTTAGTCTCAGAAGTAGACCTGGAAGTTATTGTGTTGATATTTATATGATTTGAAGTGTAAAAATCTTTTATCCTCATGTAGTTATGAATGTTTTTCAGCTTATACTGTAGCCAAGTGCCATATAATTTATTGATAAAAAGAAGAATAAAGGCAGAATAGATTTTCTTACAAAACAGCTGTAATAAAGTTAGTGACTAAACCTTCATTAACCATTGCCTTCGTCCGTATTATGATCATATTGTAACTTCATAAGCAAACCGATTAGATTGATTAGAATTAATTATTTATTTATTCTTTGACACACAGCATAATACAGACTCATACATAAAGTGTTAATTTGAAAGATGTAAGAAATCCATCAGTAATATACAACTTTAATTATTATTTTGAAACATTTTATAGTGATCATTTAGGTTTCTCATCATTAATTTTTATCATTCAGTCAACATTTGATTAAGTAAGCAAGCAAAGATAAAAGACAGTTAATATATAGAATTATTTATTTCTATTTTTGGAAAAATAAAACCATAGTTATTTAATAGAATATTTTATTTCAATGTTGCAAAGGCAAATATATTTAATTACTAGAATTATTTAGTTCATTTTTGCAAGATATAATTTGGTAAGAATATGTTTAATTAATGGAGCTATTAATTTTATTTTGCAAAACCTATTTTTGATATTATTCTTAGGTTTCAAACCCCTTTACTTTAGTTATAGTTACTGTGCATTTGAAGTAAAATGCAAAATTTTAATTTTACTTTATAGTGTAATGAAGATATTTAATCCATGTTGTTTGTCATAGTTTTATTAAGTTAATCAATAATTAAGTGTTATAAAGTAAAATATTGAACACAAGATAAATTTTATAGTTGATTACTAAAAGTATAAGATTATATTTCTTCACTTGTATAGGTTTATCAGAACTATCTGATAACTAAAACCATGTGTTTTATAGTAAATATGTGGATTTTATTTTGGTTCATTATTTATTAAGAATATAAGGTGTTTCACAAATCTATTAGTATGTTTTGAGAGATATAATGTATTAGATGTGAAATTTAAGAAATCATCTTGTGTTATTGATTTTATAAAAATTGTAACTAGTGATGCTAAGTGCATTCAAAATTTGTACTCATACCAATGAGAAAAGATTAAATGTTTGATTAACTATTTTTTTTATTTATTTGTTAATAAATATTTTATTATTTAAAATTGAATTTAGAAGTCTTCTCTGACATTCATTCGTTGTTTTATATTTCCACACATGCTCACACATTTATTTTATTTAATGTAATATAATTGTATTTTCATTTAATTATGATAAACATCCAGATATATGATATTGATTTCCTTGATCCAAACACTGTATGAGATGCCAATTATCTACTGATTGTCTTAAAAGGTTTTATTATTTAGTAATTGTTTAGATGATGAATTGAAATCAAAATGTGCCTGATTTCTTTCATTATCTAAGTGCCATTATTTAGTTAGGGTATTGCTTGGTTTATATTATTGTTTTCATAATATTAAATAATAGTCATTGAGAGATAGACATTTTAGATTAAGCCATACCATCAGTTAATTCCCTGAGATCTTTAGTATTTAATTGAGATCAAATAATAAATTCAGTTAATTAGATTAGATTAGTGTTTAATTAAAAATTTAGTAATGATAGGTTTAGTTTAAGTTCAGATCCAGTTTGTTATACATTATAGTTTCTAAATATTATATTTAGGTTATTAGTTTAAATTTTATAATATGGTAGAGGTTGTTCAATGAATGTGGATGATGGAAGGAGGTGAAGTATACTATAATTAGTTAAATTTAGATGGGTAGAATTTTATCAATATAAATTTTATTTATTTAAGAACTTGATAGATGTGTATTCCTATTAATTATAATATTTTCTTGTACACCTCATACACCTCTGTATCCCTCAACTGAGCTAGGTTAAGGTGAAACTTTAATTAAGAGCCTCATAAGTAATTTTAAAATAAAGTTAATTGGATAATTTATTCTATGTTTGATAGAATTGGTGCCCCCGGGTATTTGTTAGTGATGGTGATCGGTGATGGGGGGTTTCAATATATATATTATATTTCAATTCATCTTCAACTAATGGATTAGTCTACATTCCAACTTATATTGATTGGATTGAGCATTCATTGCCACAGACTAATGGATATATGAATAGACAACATATATCTAATAGGAGAAACAGGCTAATGGATGATAATGTTCAGTGAATCTGACTGTTTTTATTGAAACTGGTTCTGGTTATAAATAGTCAGTCCAGTTGGACTGTCAAACCTGAACAGCAGTATATGTCTCCACTATAGAGTTAAAGCAATGAGACAAAGTTTACAGTAAAACTGGAAGTTCTTAGAATCTAGAACAGACATGAGACAAGCTGTCATGGTATATAGTTGGAAGTGTCATCATAAGTACACATGAGGCAAGTTATTACAGAACAATCAGAAATGTCAACCATAGCTGCTCGTGAGGCAAGTTGTCACAATATAGCTGAAAGTGATGGGTAAATTTAGAATGGTACCTAAAGTTACTTATATTAATAATTGCATGACAACCAAATGCTACATCAAGCCAATGATATCGGATGAAGATACATCAGTTGTATATATTGTAAATAAGCATTTGTATATTTGTTTTAATGAATAAATATGTAATCTTATTTTACAAATCTGAGTTTATTATAACCATGCAATAAATACAAGAGTTAAACCTTTAAACATCACATGATCGCTATTTTCAATGCTTGCTCATAACTGTTGTTAAAGTAGGCACTAGACAGGGAATTTATGCACAAGCCTTCTGGCATCCATTGATTACTCTGTCTTGCTTTGGGTGACACTACTGTATGGAGAGAGTTTTGCCTATTTTAAATACAAGAATTAATCTAATCATGATGAGATATTGGCAGCTAACTTTATTAGTCCATCAATAAAAAAAATAAAAAAATCAACATGAGCAGTTCTTTAGTTTGAAAGATAGCCCCCTCCCCTCCTCCATGGATTGTTTAAATGTGTACTTTTAAAAATTTACAGCTCATATCATTACCATGTCAAGTGTTAAGAAATTGACAGCTAACATTATTAGCATGTTAATAGAAACTTTAAAAAATCAAATGTGATTGGTTACTCATTATCTATATAAAAAAGTCAGATATTTTACTCTGTCATGTCAGTATGAAACAGAAAAAATCAAATAAATTTGCTTCATTAGAAGATTGAGATCTGGTCTATCCTAAATATTGACCATCCTACAAGAGCCAAGTGATTTTCTGAATGCAGGCAAATCAAATTAAAAAATCCTGTCATTTCTCTCTGCATGCAGATCTAAAACTTATGAGATACTGTGAGCACAGACAGGACCATGCTGTTAATGGAGCTTTAATTTGAAAAAGCATTATCTATAATGACAAACTTTTTCTGACCAAAACCCTTAACAGTAATGTAGAGTTATCACTTCAGTTTCTGTACAAAGAGGAGAGGGAAAAACAAGAGATTTTGCTGATAAACTCAGAAAGTGCTAGCTTGTAACTGAGCATTGGGACAAGGTCAAGGTCAGCCTCTTGATAAATCCAATTTTACATTTGAACTGTCTCTCAGGCAAACTCTAATTAAGTCTACAACTAGTCAGATGACTCCATAGAAGAAAATGGATTATAGCATTAATTTTATCAACAGATAACTGGGTCAAATAAATATTCAGTTGACAAAAAAAACTGCCCAAATAAAGTGACAAAAGGAAACCAATAACTTTGTTAGGGATGTGACAAAGCAAACATCATATACTTCAAATGTCCACACTTGAATACAGTGTGTAAATATTGTAAATGTATGTCAGTCATTTAGAAAGTACTTGATGTAAAAAATAAAAAAAATCAAGTAGCTCAGAAAAGAATGAGATAGTCCATTCCAAATATCAAGATAGGCAGTCTAAAATCAAGGGATGTCTGTATAAATTATATGAGAGATGTTGATTCAGCTTTCATAAGCAGAATTACTATTAATGATATGCTATAACAATGGAACTGGATACTGCGTCTACAGCATCCATAACTACAGCATCCATTACATCAAAAAAGATAAAGGCTATCATTAATAGAAAAAGCAATCATAATCTGTATCCTACAGCATAATGATTACTATCAAGACAATTAAATATCATTCACAAGAGTTAAAGTTACTGTGTCTAGTAAAACAATTTGCCTCTTGTTGTATCTGTTGATAAACACAGAAAATTATTAGGCCATGGCATGTTCAATCACTTGGGCTTTACAGTGACTAAAGGAAACCAGCTCACAAAATAAAATGAAAAAGGATCTACTCAGAGGTGATTGACAATCATTGAAAGTGTAATTATTAAAATGCTGATAACCACCCAAGTTCTAGGTCACATGTATAGTGGATCCACCAAATGGGTTTCAGCATTTGTGATAGAGTCAATGTGACTGCAGCCAGTGGTTGTTCAAACAACTGATGACAGCAACATCAAAGTGAAAAATAACGAGCCAGCAGTGATGGCAATTTTCCAGGTCTACAAATGAAGCTACTGAACCTGCTGATGATGTCCCAAACCTGTTAAATCCAGAAATTGGCAAAGACATCG